>JAHZNF010002903.1:0-16377 GCA_027744215.1 Troglopedetes dispersus
ATGATGCAACAATTTTCAGTGGAAGCGAGGTGTGATGTCAAATCCATACCACATGATAAAATTTAAATAGGCTTGCTTAACTGAATTACAAGTAAAATACATGAACAATAGTTAGTAATGCATTTGATATAAAGTTACATATAATGTATCTCTACTAGGAGGAGATGTCAACTTATATAGCTTATTACAATTTGAATTTTGCGTCCGTGTTGGCCAAATTTAAACAGTAAAAGGTAGTTTTCAATCTGTCCAACAAGCCCGCTCGTTAAAAAGTCTATTGGTATTTGATCCGGAAAGAGTAGATCTCTATAACCCAATTCACAAACCTGTTTACCGGTTATTTAAAGAAATGTAGTCGTGTTGTCTAGCTATCGTGCGGAAGGTCTGATAGGAAATATCATAGGTCAAATAAATGCTCATGATGAGAGTCGATTCAATCATCTCAGACTAGGTTAAAGTGTCCGAAAGTTTTGAAAACTATACTTCAGTCGTTCTAAAGAAGAGTTTTAGAAAAAATAAACTTGAATTCACTATGGGTTTGATTAATTATTCTGGCTAAAATATGAGCTTTTTAGTGTTACTCACACCAACCAAAGAAACTACAATTTCTCCGGTCAAAATAATAATCTAACACCAGTAGATACCCAAAAGATTCTCTGAGAATCTAAATATTTCATTTTTCATGGTTTTTTGAAAGAGCACCTGTCTCGATTGAGGACTATTTTATACTCTTTCAGTTTCCCAGCTATTATTGCTCTCCGGATAATGAAAAATTCACACGCTACGGCGAACAATCGTCGGTTTGAGCCTTAGTAAGAAAGTTTGCCCAGGCATGTGCTTTCTCTTTCAGAATTTTTGAAAGGTGTCAACTATGCTGAGTGATAATAATTCCCAGTGTGAAATGCACTATGTGGTACTCTCCGAGAAAGTAGGTTCAAAGATTTTACGTTCACCCGACGATGAAATTTTATCAATAAAAATGAAAATGCTAGTCGCATTTCACACCTGCTATCTCCTTCCTTGCGGAAGCATGAAATGTGAATCGGTAAAAGTTGACTATTATTTTATCAAATCTGCAATGCTGATGGCACGGCATGGTTGAGGAAGTGAACTAATTTCTAAGTAAACAACACTTTTCCTGTGGGCACATCGGCGTGGAAGATAAACTTCGCCAGTTTCTTTATTATGATGGCTCTTGTAAAAAAATTACCAACTAGAAAATCATCGATAAAATAGCTAGCCTTGAACCCGGGTAGAGTTTAGTCATACAATCACACGACAAGTAAAGACTGACAAAAAGAGCAAGAACCAAAAGACCAATTGGCATAGAGAAATCCTTTATAATGGTTCTATTCACTCATTTTTGTCCACACGCTCGCAGTCACATATCATAGAGTCTGACAAAAGTACAAACATAAGTACCACAGTCAAGATCCTCAGCATAATATGCTGTCTGAAATACTCTGCAAGGGAAGTCGTGTCCATACATAGTTTATTAAGTTGCTTTGAGCTTTCCATAAAAAATGAATGTGAGCATTGTCAAGGATCTTTAAATATTTTTGCATCAAAGAACTTTATGTGGAAAAAAGGCAGATTCCACTTTAAAACACAACACCGTTTCATACTCCTGTTGGGAAAACGTCTCTTCAATTATTTCTGAAGTTATTTTCAAAGAAATCGGCAACGAAGGGCAAAGAAGAAAGGCTACTTTAACAGAGCTACTCAAGCCAAAAATAACCGCAAAGAAGCCGTCATTTCCTTCTTATTTATTTCAAATACTGGTAGATAGACGGCTAGTGGAACAGTTACAAGTAGGGCTTATGATATAGTTCCTACATTTACTAAACAAGAACAACATATTTCCGCGAAATATAGGAAACGATGCTCATATCCTGTGGATTTGTGCAGACACTTTCATTTTCATGATTTGTCAGGTTTGCATTGTACTCAGGTTCCGTTAGTGGCAGCACACTTTGATGCCCATTTGCTTGTTCTTGTGGGAAACTGGAAAATATGCGTACGTAAGAAATCAAAACTTGCCCATTTTCTGCCTGCCACTCACATTCACTGAGCCATGTAAGATGCTTTCTCACTGTTCCTTCCGTTCCACTTGCTACCGCGCCTATCACCACATCGATAAGTGCAACTCTCACATTTTCTGGCAGCATTAAAAATACCCAGCCCTTTTTTTGTTTCCCTTCCTCCTTTTGTGCACTGAATTGAATTATTTTTTAGTGATCGGAAACATGCGAGCAGAAAGCTAAGCGTGTTCAGAGAGATTATTGGGAAATGGAATCTCAAGGTTTGTTTCCTTGTCGCGGTGCTGTATGCACAGGTTTTCATATTCGAAATTGAGNCTCGAATTTCAAATGATAACATGTTTTTTTGGTATCACTGTATCTTCAGGAATCACCTCAAGTAGTCTTCAAACGAGCATAAATAATTCCATTTTTTACAACAACAGGTGTGAATTCCTGACGCGTTATCCACGGTCTGAATATAAATTCCCTCGTTTTTTCTGCAAAATTCAGATTATAATGGTGAAACAGACCTGCTTGGAGAAAAAATGACTTTGACCTAATCGCAGGGAAATTCTCGACATGATATTCTACTCTGGAGTGGATCTTTTATTGAAATGAGCCTGTTTTACTTGTTTTGTGCAGGTGGATCCAGTAGTTTCTCCTGGAGTGCATCCCTACATCAAAGGAGCATGATTCAGGTTGATGGTCACACATGGCACTACATTTGTAAATCGATTACATAAATGGTATTCCATGTTACTTTGAAGAATATGCGCTTCGCTTCCTCGAATTTCAAATGATAACATGTTTTTTTGGTATCACTGTATCTTCAGGAATCACCTCAAGTAGTCTTCAAACGAGCATAAATAATGAAGAAGGACCTTGTGCTATTGATTCTCACTCTGAACTGCCATTGATACTGAAGCCATGATGCAGCTGGTGTTTCAAACCAAGTGGATAATCTTCGCTGCAGCACTTGCATCCAATATTGCCAATGACCTTTTTGCCCCATTCCTTTTCGTAGAAGGCTCCTTGCTCGAAATTAGAATGGTTCCTAAGGATTCCAGCAAGCCAAGATGGGAGCAACGGGAGTGGAAACTTTTGCGAGAGCCGAATCAAAATGACTGGAGGAACATGAGTGATAGGTTCGATGATTTAATGGTGGAGGAGATTCACAATCGGGAAAAGCTTGAGGATGGAAGTAGCCTCGTCGGGGAGGATGTGGAGGCAGAGCGAGAAGCAGAAATACTAGAGCTCACTACTGTACCCACCTACAACTTGTCCGGAGAGAAGAGCAACCAATTTCCAGGGCTGCAAGATGTAAGCATTAATGACAGTGACGAGATTTTTCTGTCCGGCAATGAAACTGATCACTATGGATGGACCGACCTGGACTGGGCAGATGTTGCTCTGGTCACACTCTTCTGCTCCATTATTACTGGAACTGTGGTAAGATAGATCTGATTATATAATCATATCACTGGATATAAGGAACCTTTACTAGAGCATAATGCTTTTTGTGGTATGTAAAGTCATAAATAGTAAAATGAATGGCCTGATTTATTGGTTTGCCGCCGTGCTTCCTGTTTCGAATAAACACAAAGGGTTTCCCTAGCCTTTGTAGTTTTTATCATTCTCCAATTTATGTGTCACATACTTTTTCATGGGTGAGCTGTAGGTAACAAGACCATGCCAAGGCAGAATGTTGTCACTCTAATCAACATTCAAATTATAATGCTCATAAAGGCCAAAACAGCTTTAAAAAATTAATTGCAAAATTGATTGAAGCATATTAAGTAGAATCTGGCGAAGTTCAAGTCACGTTTAATCACACAAGGTATGTATGTTAAAAATTATCACGTAAGGTTTCCTTTTATCCACAAAAGTCAATTATGAACTTTGATGACATTTGGACAATAAATCCTTTTGATCATTGCACGACGAGTGTGGAGAAAGCAGGCACTGTTTGTATATGAATAAACTCCGGGCTTTTTATCTGTGGTTATGTGCCAATTAGTTTTAACAGCCCCAGCGAAAATAGCACAAAAGTATGTTTGATGTATTCTGAAGAACTCATAAAATTCATTACACGCAGAAACCATTAAACTTGTTATCAGTAGTTTCCTGGGAATAAAGTGCCAATTCAAAACATTTCCGATAGCTCGTTAGAGTTGTGGTCCTGAGAAAAAGGGAAGCGTTTTGTAAAAGGGCATTGAGAAGTCTTAATTACAACATTTGATGTTTTCTGTTCTGATAAGAGGGAAGAAGTTGAGAGTGTAGTGACATAAAACGAATATTTTTTTAGATTAGTCGCACTTTGCTGCCAGTTTATTAGGACTACGAAGTAGTACTATTGTTGATGTAGCTGAGCGTTCTAAATTTCTGATTTTATTTGGTTCTCGGTGATGTGGAATAGGCCAAGGTTTTCCTTTACCTGGTCGGTAAGTATAATAGCGCTTGTTGCCACACTTAAGATCTTTCCATCATACTTCAAAATATTTTAATGATTTTCTAACTTTTCATCACCCAAGTATCCTGCAGAGTTGCTGCACACTTACCTTTAATGCTCTTATCACTACATAACTTCTGTTAGATAGGGTTGAGCCGAAAATCGATACTTTTAAATAAAGCTTTCAAGATGGAAATAAAATTTGAAGTAAACCCATATTGTGCAAGATGCCTTGCAGCAAACCCTCCTTTTAGCATGGATGTCACGTAGATAATTGATATTGGTTGCTAACAACACGCCCTCATATTCTTATATGCATGTCTACACATGCGATTCCAATTTCCAATCTCAACTTTCCGGTAAACATGTGTGAAACAGTGTGCCCCCTTAATTAATGTTTTCCCCATTACTGGAAATGTCAACGTAGCTAATTTTACAGTATCCCTGATAGCGGCAATTCGTTGGGAGACTTCAGTCTTATCCAATAATCATGCGCAGAGTTTAATCTAACCAACGAATCGCAAAACTTGTCTGCATCAACGAGTAAATTACGGCGCCTGGTTAAAAGAAATGTACACTATGAATTCGTGGATTCAATGGATGATGATAGTCTCTGCAATAATGAAATATGCATATCAAACTCACTTGGTTCAGTGGCCTGCATAAAATTCTGGTGGATTTATTTGTCAAGCGACCTGCTCTGACTCTGTTTTAATATTCATGGTCTAGCAAGTTGGAAATTTTCGCACAACAAATGATACGAGTATCTGTGAGTTCACAGGTTTCAGCATAAGACCCGGGTAATGTCTTTTTGTTGCTCCGTCGGCACATGTTACTCTCACAACTATCAACCATATTTGTTCACAGGAATGACGCATGAAAAGTGGTATTCATTGTAGCTTGGTATTCAAGCGGAGAAGCTGCTGTCAGACCGTATAAATCTTTCCATTTTGTGTTTCGCCATTGTTCCTGAAAAGAAATGGTACAATTTCCCACTTTGTTGGCGACTACATTCACACTCACACATCTCCGCGAAATGAATGGAATCTCTGTGTGACATTTTTGAATATCTCTTGAAATGAAGTTATAAAAATGGTGATTCGTGTACACGCACTTATTTCATGGTGGATGTATAGCATCTATGTGCCTCTAAATATCTCTGTGCCGAGACGGATTTCAACAAAAAAAATTGTATTCATCCTTGCTGTCTTCCTGAAGCTGCTGAAATTTCAACGAGACAATGCGCACAACTCTTATACACAATCTCAAGATTTTGACAATACAGAAATCTGGGCAAAGTAAGAAAGCCGAGCTAATGAGGCAGATAATTGAAATTGATGAAAGTTTTCTCCAGCCACGTAGTTTGCATGACAGGGATATGGGTGTCTACCCATTTGGCGACATTGCAACAGTTGAACATACTGCAGGCGGGAAGTTGAACACATTTTAAGATAACATTTGCTTTATTTGATTGTACTTTTATTATTACATTACATGACTCACAATTTTCAAACTTTCTCCTCTGGTGAAAGTAGTAGTGTTACACACAAAAGTTGTATATCGTTTGTTTCTGCTATCATGCTGTTTAGATTATTAGTGTGAGGAGAGAGGATGCTCCACTCAGTAATGTCATTATAACTCGAGTCCCCTTTCTAATACAAGAAACGTGGCTGGAAAGGCTTTGTTTGCTGTAATTAAACCAATATACCATAGTGGTTTGGTTGTCCATGGGCGTTAATCCGTACTTGGCATGTTTTAATTGATGTTTTTAAACTTAAAAATAGCTTCTCGGTTCACTACACACAGCCAAGTATGAAGGACATACGTGGGTATTTCCACGTAGGAGAAAGTTTTTGGCTACAAGAGAAAGCTCGCACAGTTGCTAATGATAAATGAGCGAAGAGATCCCCACAATTGACAAAAAATTACATGGAAATAAACACATTTGTTTGGTTTTGCGTGGAAGTGCAATAAAGAGGAGAGGCAAAGGTTTGTTTTCGTTTCAGACTCACTTCGTTTTAGGAAAAGTGGCGAAAAAAGCAGAGGAAAAAGGTTCAATGAATTGGGAAATATTGAAACAGCTGAAGGGAATCTAGTTGTTGAGCTAACCTTGTGTGGAAAACAGCACGTCCACACAAACCTTTTTTTTTTTTGTTGTTGTAAACAGAGTTGAAAAGCTAGTGCTGCAGTCACTAAACCTGGTTTATTCCTCCTTCCAGGGATGCTAGTCGCGACGCATTTTCTGCTTCATTCCTTCCCTTTTTTTACATATGAAGAGGTGGGGAGAAAAGTGAAAAAAATGGCAAAGTTTTATTTGCATGTTCGATGAGTAAGCAAACGGACAAAAATAGATGCTCTTGGGAGAGATTTGAATCAGTGCAGCAGAAAAAAAGCGGAAGAAAATCGAGCAACTGTTTTGCAGACGCAGGACACGTACCTATATTTATCCTCCTCTTTATATGTGTCTTTTGAAAAGGGAGCAAAACCTGTGTAAGATTCATGTAAATTTCCCTACGTCGAAATCCTTCTTTTGTAGCATTCCATGGTGTAGAAACCCATTTTATCGTTCAAAAGATTCTTGTGGCAGAATTGATAAAAGAGTATTGTTAAGTATCAAGAGTACATCTGGAATTACGCTGGTTTATTATTATTCAGAAATTTTTTTGCTTGGTCGGTGTGCACCTAAATCCTTGCGGTGAAGTCTTAATGCACATATTACTGGAAGAGACAGACATATATAGTTAAGATTATTGCCCGTTGAAAGTTCAAAGCGGTTAGAAGAAATAGTTCACCATACAAAGTTTCATTTCGGGATTGTATACACAATTTAAGCCTATGGGTTCCAAACTGGAAAACAGGCGGTTGAAGGTGAAGGTCTACAGAGCTTTGTTCGATAAATTTTCTTACAAATGTTTTTATAGTATCAAACGCCTTGTTCTAGATGCTTAAAAGCGAAGTGTTCCAGTGGTATAAATCATGAATTCCTATTGTACAATTTTACATTCACATTTACTTTTGATTTATAATTCCCAACAGAGTTATAAGCACAAACATTATAAAACGTATTTTGTTTTCATAATTTATACGTTGTAACTGTTGTAAGGCTATATTGTCATTAAGTCATCCAGTAGGACTAAAGTTCACCATCAAATTGTTTTTTTTTTTCTGATAACGCTTTAAAATTATATACGCATGTGTACACATTTATTTGAAATATTCCGACAAATATTGTCTTATCTCCGAGATACAGAGAATATATTGACATAGATTATTCTTGTTGTGAAGTATGTTAGGCATGTTACTCACTTAGTTTGATATTTTGAAAATACAAGGATTTTACGAAGTAACGAAATATTAAAATTTAGTATTAATGCCGTTTGGAACAATGAACATTCCTACCATTGTCATGTTGGAACAGTAACACCATTTCGTTTTTGGAACTAGTATTCCTTCGGGCTAGGTACGAGACCTTGCAGCATTTTTTGGAACTAGGATCTGCACACCTAAACAAGCTTTTCTTTTCTATTCACTTCAATTTACAAAATTGATATAAAAGAAGTAATAAACCACATATTGCGTCTTGTTATACACGCTCTTGACAAAATTCATTAAGTCTACGGATTCAATGCGGAAGTTTACAGGTAAACACTGAAAGGATTCACACGAATAAATACTTTATCAGGAATCCTCCACGTGATAGCTAACGAAGGAAACGTGAGAACTCAATAGATTTTAAAGATTTTAATATAACATGCACAATTCTCCAGTCTTCGTCGTGTAGAATGCACATGGAACTCTTTGTGACATCAGAAAGTCATTAGCCACTTCAAAGCAACTTTCTGAAAACGACGGAAGGGTAATAAAATCGCTAGTTTCGGGAACTCAACTTTAATTTCGTTTATGTTCTAAGGAAACGTTTAGAAATTCGATGAAATTGAGTTAACACCTTGTGCGCACGGAGAGCGCACAGCATTCCTAACAAAATAAGATCTTCCCGTCACTTTCCCGGTTTTGGAAATAAATGAAATATGCGAAGCAGTTTCAGACACAAAAAATGTGCGAAGTCAAATAAAAAAGATGAAGAAAGTCAGTACGCCCGGGGAGGGTTATTGCTCACAGTAAAATATATAAGAGAGATTTCTGGAATCTTAACTTGTGACACACAAGAGATTCTGAAGCGCGACGAGGAGATCACGTACACACCAAAGCGCCTAAATTAAATAAGTTCCTACAACCTTACAACTAAATGAAGTTGCTTACATGGTGTAAGGCGATTACCATCAACTATGTTAGAACTAATGACAAAAGTTTGTTTTTTTTACAAAATGAAGCAAATTTGTCGCCTGATGTTTCCTAATGACAGCGGCTTTCAAGGAAAGGCGTTGAGACGACATTAGTCTTCATTTATGAGACATCCTCCAAATAGGAGTCTCTGAAAAGCGTAATCATCGTTTTTATCAAATCACCAAACCGCACACTAATTATGTGTTGCATGATATTATGCATAAAGTACTCATTGTTAATTACGCAAAGTATTAATTTTAGAAAAATTAATTTATTACAATGTAATTACGGAATAAATGCGAGAGTAAATTAGACTTTCTAGCTGTTTGGTCTGACAGACGGGAAAACTATATTACCTATTTCGTTGAGGCTGGCTGCAAATACATTTAACTTATTTGGTTCACTCTTGATCAGTCCTTGTTTGCTTCACTGTGCTTAAAAAGATGGAAACATTCGCATGTCTGAGCGTTGAGTGGCGTAGTTGATTACAGTGTTAGCAAAGAATTTGAGATATTTGAGGAATAACTTAGTTTCCTTGAAATAAATCGCCAGAATAAAATGTGCGAAGTCAAATAAAAAAGATGAAGAAAGTCAGTACGCCCGGGGAGGGTTATTGCTCACAGTAAAATATATAAGAGAGATTTCTGGAATCTTAACTCAAAGTGAGTTTTTCATGCGCTGCTTTTCCTAAACCTCATCCAAAATTACGTGCCAACTTAGCTTCGACGATTCCAAGCATCATCATCAAACTTTGGGAAAGATGAAAGTTTCGCAAAGCTCCCAAAGAATTTGTTAAGCACTAATGTGCGAAAAGTGGATGGAAACTTTGCCTAGAAACTTTTTGTTTCAAACAGGTTTTTGAAGATACTTTGTTAAATATTCACATTCTTTTAAAACACTGAGATACCTGGGCCACATTCCATCTAGATATTTCCACCGTGTCGAACTGACTAGGAAGTTTAATTGAGTTGCAACGCTGAATTTAAGCCAACAGTCATTGACTTCCGAGCGATAAAACTTGCTCCTTCGTACTGTACATAAACATAGTTTTCATTGTTTTGAGCTCGCTCAATAATAATATCAAATGTGGGAAGCTAAGGCAAAATGAGATTATTTATATGCAGCTCCACAAAGATGCCAAAGTTAGAGAAATCTGCACGAGTTGCCTTCGAAAGTGAGAATTGCGCAACACTTTCTACAAATAATTTACTAACATTACGCCACTGTATGCGCCTCGGATGGTTCAAGTACAAGGTAGCAGGAGAACTCTCTCTCTCTCTTACTACATTAAAAAGAGTAGGTCAGTTCTTCGGTGTACTTAGGAGGCTCATAATGGCCTTTCAATGTCTCCTTCGGCCATTTATCTTACTTTCTTAGTAAATTCACGTTTGCTCTGGATGTCGGTCAGGACACTGCTCATTTACCTAGTGCAAAGTTGTGCATTCCGCTTCGTTTCTCTAAACTGAAGAGAAAGTAGGATTAACAAAGACGCCGACCTGGAGCAAGCACTTGCTCAAAGTAGTTCTCCAATCCAGCATTTTTTTTTTGTAGGAAAATCGGTCCAGCGATTTAATTTATTGGTATGAGTGTAACTCAAATGCTTCGGCTCCACTGACATTAATGGTGTAGTTGGGGAAAAGCTTTTAGATAATTTTGGACAAAAATCTGTACACTTTTACTAATTGTTGTTGTTGTTTAATTCACCTACATGAAATTCACACTAGAAAAGAAAGATGTTATTCGAAATGGCAATTAACCACAATCCAACCATCCATAACTCAAATCTTAAGTCTTCCCAGACACGTTTAGGTCTAGACCTTTATTATTACGAAATGCGATTTATAATATGAATATGGTAACCAACTAAAACTTATTTCGCGGTAAAGTGAATGATAAATTTGCACTTCCTTGGGCAACAACCCACTAATGCAAATGGGCGGACACACAGACAAACAGTACATCCTACACAAAACCTTTCAAATTGACGCATCTACTTAAAATGATTAATGGGATCCAATTCGCAGTTAAAATGGATATAAATGTTTTCCCAAATAATCCTGAGTAAATACATAGAAGCATGACTTGCGGCGAGTTATGTTGTTCTTCTTGTGAGTAAACAGGCCTTCGCTGGAAGGCTGTGACCTTTCTATAAAAAAAAGATCGTTGGCTGAGCGAACAACTGAGTAGATATTCATAGTTTTATCACGTTTGGAGGAAAGGCAGCTTTTTGCGTAAAAAATTACAACAGTCCTACTTGAGTTGAGTGTTTGCTTACCAATATACATTTTTTTCATAATTTTCTTTTTCCTTTTTTTGCAGACAATGAGTGGCGGTTCGGAAGGATATTTTGCGAACTCTGGATCTCTCTTGATATACTTTTATGTACGGCATCAATTCTCTCCCTTTGTGCGATCAGTATTGACAGATACTTGGCAATCACAAGACCCCTGGCATATTCCAGAAGAAGACGTTCCAAGCGGTTAGCTCTCTCCATGATTTCTTGCGTTTGGATTGCTGCAGTCGTGATCACAAGTCCACCCATTTTTGGATGGTAAGTCAACTTAAGAAAACATCGCGTCATGTTGTTTTAATTAATTATTTCTCTTCTTCCGGCCGGCCTGCCCACGTATGACGTGTGTGTACATTCTTGGAATTTGCACGTACCTCAAGCTTTCCCATGATCGGAAGGAGCTTGATTCAATAATTACATTATCAATGAGAACTACATATGTATACTTATGAATATGTAAAATCTTACTAGATACAAGCAACCGAAAATCATATTATTACAAAGTTGATTCATATTTCTCTTCTGAAAGGAAGGGTGACTGCAAGGATTGTGCACAACTAGCACAACCCAAAAAAACAAACACGTTAAATAAAAAAAACTCAGTCTCTATTCTATATTTGAGGAAGGGAACTGAAGTGTAAAAATCATGAAAAGTTTATAAGTGTACCTGCAATCATCCAGAAAGACCTCCGTCACAAAGGCATCATCCACCTACATGCTCGCTGCGAAAGCTGAAAGGAAATCCGGAAAGTGACTGAGAAAGAGTGACGCAGCAGTTTTCTAAGGACGCATTTTCTTTTCAATTTTAAGCAGATTGTTACTCCACGTATATGAATATCAGCTATCAGAATATAATAATAGTGCTGACACAAAACTCAAAAGCGAGTAGAATAGAGAATAGACTATTGAGAAGACAGGGTTGCTAATGAGGTAACAAAACAACTTTATGAAATATTTTTGCTTGACTTGCTGTTACTCTTTTTCATTTCCGCCTATTCGACTTTCACATTTAGCTTTTGCTTATACACACACCCTCTCTCTCTAATTGCTGCTCCAGGTATCATTTTTTCCTGATATTTTTATAATTCAGGCTTCTGTTCCGAAGTTTTTATATACTATTCAGTGATTAAAAACCAAATAAGGGAAAAAATTTCGGTTCCAAAGGGAGTCCCCAAGATGAAGTCCTTCATGAAAATAAATTCATTTTTAAAATCATGTTTAAAGGAAACATGCGTGGCATCCGCGACACAACGCTATTTCTTTCAATGGCAATCCTGTCGTTGAGACAGGCGGTCAGATATGATCATGAGCCGAAAAAAATCGGTATTAAAGACATTTAAAATGCATCATCTCCAACGAAGATATTAAAAAAGTGTGAGTTACGTTCGTTTCTGTCCATCCTGTACAATTAAATGTGACTTATTCGATCATCATCACACTGAATAACGACCGGACATCTGCATTGGAAAACATGAGCGCTACTTTGATGCATTGCACCCTTGCAAATTACCAATCCGTTCTGAAAATCCAGACCACAAAACCTACACAATGTGTTTCGTGAATGCATAATGATATCAAGCCTCCAGTTTCATGGAAATATGAAAGGTAATGCCAACTAGCAAAATGTCAGTTGGTGATAGGCTTACGTCAGGGAAAATTGTGTAGAGAGATCACTTGGTAATGAGAATGCCTTTTGGCATTCTTGTGGGAACACAATAGGGCACACATAAATCAAATGCACATTAATACCATATATTTTACAGAGTTAAAGGGACGTATTTTGTGTAGTTTAAAGATGACTTTTTGACGTATTCTGCATACATAGATAAGCCCTGAAATTTGATTTTTTTGGTTGGCTGAATTTTTTTTATATGGATGAAATAATTGGATCCCAAATTAATTAAACTAGTCATGGGAATTTGGGATTTGTCTTGACCGCACCTCCAATATGTTTTCTCCATTTATTCGTGGTAATAGAAAAAATTGAAATATCAACAGTTCTCCCACCAGGTAATGCTTCCCAACTTAATTCCTTCTGCTGGAATGATTTTTACGAAATTAATTAATGACAGAGGATACACCTATTCCGGAACTGGAAAGGAGACTGAAACTCGCGTGGCTTTTCATGTCTCTGTCATACAAGTGGGTTTTTCGGCTCATGATCATATCTGACCGCCTGTCTCAACGACAGGATTGCCATTGAAAGAAATAGCGTTGTGTCGCGGATGCCACGCATGTTTCCTTTAAACATAGAGAACGAGTTGAATGTATATGGATGCCTGAAAAGAGTTAACAAGGACATTAATAGCAAACAAGAAGTATTAAACTTAGGATTTTTAAATTAAATGAATTGACACAACCCGATATTTCCGCTGGGTTTCGCAATTCTTTTAGCATAAGCATCCACCACCGGGTCGCTTTGCATAATTATTTCAGAACTCGTTTTCCAATTCTTCTTTTATGCAGCACTCCAGTATATTAGTAATGCCTTAGAGTGCTCTCTTCTTTATGAAATGGTTTCGTAACTTTCTTGAAAGATTGAGAACTTGTCAGGTTTCCACCAACCTCCATTGCGCGAAGAAGAGTAAACAACGGTCGCCTTTTCCTGGATCTTATACCTACAGGACGGCAAGGTTATACTCGGTCAAATTAAAACCAATGAGCAGCAGGCAAAAACCTTGCGTTTTAATTTTTGCACTGAAATAGGTATACATCAGAAATGACATGAGAAATTGAAATGAATGCTGAGATTTAAACCGATTCTGAGTGACCAGCAGCATATATGTAGGCATATAATTTCATCCAGTTATTCAGAATGCACAGAATTAAGTCGGGATTTAAGTATTGCACTTGAGAGAATAGCCAAAATTCGGAACCTAGTCTCATGATTTTCAAGCCCAATGCAAGATTCATGAAGTCATTTATCATTATGAAGTGTATGAAGAACTTTTAAAGGAAAAATGCTAATTTGGATGCCAATGTATAATCGAAGCTACCAAGTGGAACTTGTATAAGCTGTTTTATCGATTACCACTTGTTTTTCGGAGAAGTCTAATCATACTAGTTACAAAGTCGAGGATTGATTACGCCTGAATGTACTTCGTATTTTAGAAAATAGGTTGGGAAAATGGCTCAATAATAACTTTCTCTATTCTTTGCATGCACCCGAGCAAATCTCTGAACACTTATCAAAGCCAGCAAACTATATCATTTGAAAGAAGCACCTATTATAAATCCCCTGTGTGTTTTGGGAAGTAAAATATAACAAATTGCCGTATTAGAGTTAAACATATTTGTTTTTAATACCAGGGATCCATTTTGATTGCGCACAATAGAACAATGGCATGGTGCTCAATTCGAATTGAAAAAGAACTCACAAATTGTACTGAGGCTTCTTCTTCA
Source organism: Troglopedetes dispersus (assembly GCA_027744215.1). Taxonomy (NCBI): domain Eukaryota; kingdom Metazoa; phylum Arthropoda; class Collembola; order Entomobryomorpha; family Paronellidae; genus Troglopedetes; species Troglopedetes dispersus. The sequence goes on from JAHZNF010002903.1 coordinate 14,447, forward strand.
AATCTGTGAAATCTCAGTGGGACGAAAACACAACAAAGTTTCCAGAACAAAGGTAGACACGCCAAGGCATTTTATAAAATTACGCTGGTTAGAACGCTTTACCTTTCTGACTCAGCACTATTACTGATACTAGACACATTGAGCGCGTGACATGTAAGACTTTTTAAACTTTATTATGCTGCTTCAGTCGCTTTTGTACACTTTTCTGTGAAAACTACAAAGTGTTCCGTTAAACTAGTTGTAATCCTAACAAATCGACAGTTAAAATATCAGAATTTCCTTTGCATCACACTGCTAACCTTGGTTACCTCATTAGTTCAAATCATGTTAGAGTTCAGAGCGGAGCAAAATCTGGAAAAGGTATACATCAAGGATTTTCTTTTGATGTATGCTTGGTATGTGTGTTGTTTTAAATTTACAAACCGACAAGGCTCCACGAGTAGACCTTGTTAGCTAAGTGTTATTTCCATAATGCATATAATATTTCCATAATCTCGGCTCTCCCAAGCTGAATGTCGCTCATATACTGTTTTCAATGTAAGGTTTTATACATATATCAGGTTCAAGCTTTAAAGGAAAAGGTGGAGTAAGCTGAGACGCGAGACCTTTCACTTTCACCAGTATTTTCATTTCCAACTTGTATTATAATCCAAAGTTTGCTTTCTCAAAATTCGTACAATTAAATGTCTATGAATACTTTAACTACTAATACCCTTTTAACACAATATGCTAGAAGGTCCAAATTGTAATTTAATAGAGACTGAGTTTCAGTTGGTGTGTGTAAATTACTACTTCAAATAAACACAATTTTCTACGCGTTTTCTAGATAGATAATAGCATGGTGGCCTTGAAAGCATTTTGACCGAATAATGGATTTTATGCAAAAATGCATCCTGGTAATGATTCACGCCCCGTCGTCATGTTCAGTGTGAACAAACGGTGAATTCACATCCAGAATATTTATAAGCTCCATATATATAGTTTGCAACATCAGCCGCCATCCACGTCATTCCGCTTCATTTATCATCCGCTTTGTCATCTTTGTTGTTGCACTCACCGCTCACTCACTGATCGATAGGTAGATAGTTACTCTTAATGAGGTTGTCACATTAACTTCCATCTTTCTTCTCGTGGCAGAGCAGAGGTGCTTGCTGATGTGGTAAATGCGATACTATGACAGCTCAACACACAAGATCCTTCATGTCTCACGCTTTGCTAAACATTATAATATCTGGCTTCTAATGAACTTCAAATCCATGTCTGATTTCGAGATACAGTTCAGTTGAACGAATTTATTTTGGAGATGTGCAAATAATGATTGTTCCATTTTAATTTCGTCAATTGCTCCAATTCTTTAGTACTTTTCCCATGTGTGTGAACAACGTTTGCGCAGGCGCACTTTCAAATACTTTCTCCCCAGACTTTCATAAGAATGCTCAAGAAATATAACTCATTTGTGGAAGAGTGTGTTTTTGTTGTTTTACTTTCTCCAACAAAGTTTGCACATCACTTTAAACCTGAGCGAAGATTTCCACCTGGAAGATTCCATTAATATTTGTACACATGACATCACGCGCCCCAAAAAATATGTCTGATGTGGTGCACAAGAGTATCATTCTACATCCTTGAGACATTCTTTTGAAAGGTTATCTGACTTATCTCATCATCTCTGATGTCAAAACGGCTGGCCAAGAATGGTGAAATTCTTATTTGAAACATTGCTTATTAGTAAGTACTATTTTTACCTGCATTGTCAATATCAACATCAATGATATCTGCACATGATGCGTTGTCTGTTCTCCTTCCTATTTATCAGGTACGAGGAGAATCGGAACACGGAGAACAAATGTGAGTACAACGAGAACACTGGTTACGTAGTTTACTCAGCGCTGGGCTCGTTCTTCCTGCCTCTCCTGGTGATGTTGTATGTG
>JAHZNF010002904.1:0-10907 GCA_027744215.1 Troglopedetes dispersus
GTCATCCTCCAATCGAAACTGAGCTTTCAAATTGGGAGGTTCCGTGGTCGAGTCGCATTCTGTCATGCTTGACATTCCATCAATAATCTAAAATGAAATAAGAGAAAACACTCAAGATTTCGCACTTTTTTTGTGCATATCCTCTTTTCTGTGTCTACAATTATTTATTCCGGAAACTGGATGAGTATACATATGTAGTTACCTCTTGTCGTTTCTTTGAAATATTTCCCGAGGTCCTACTACTCATCTTGCTGAACACATCCATCGAATCCATTCCTGAACCAGCACTAGCACTGATTACAACAGCACCGAGGAGCCTGATTCATTCATTCATTGCTATGCCCGCCCACTGCAGGCTTTTACGAGTAATGATATTTTCAAAACAAAGACTTTCATATTTTCACTAGAAATTCCTTCTTGCATAAGTAGGGAAACTTTTAACTATCCACAATCCACACACGCTCTCAAGTTATTGTTCAAATCATTATTTAGTCACGTCACGGCATTTTTGTTTCGGTGAGCCTCAACAAAAAATTGACAATAATTATATTTTTACGCTACTGTTGTTGCACGGCCACTTCCAGTTGGACAGTTCCATTTACTACATGCGTACAGATTTTATTAGGACCTTCAGCCAACTCAACCTTGCACACTATTTCCTCTCTGTAACAGAAATGAATCAAAGATTAGTGAAACATGGTTAAGTGTATGACTTATTGAAAAGCCTTGAACCAGATATCACTTCGAGCGAGCACTTTCCCTTCTATTTTTAAACACGGGGAGGATTTTCTGGATAAATTCGTTTGTGCAAGAATTTGATCATTTGTTTTGTTAATTCAAGTCAAAATTGAATTTCGAGTCAAAATTGAACAAAAAAATAAACAGAAAAAATAAAGACTGAAAAAGTGTGCATGCATGTGCCATCCACGCAGGATCAATAAAAATATTGATAACCAGCTCTTATCGAGTTTTAACCTTTTTTTACATATTCACACTTAATATCTTCAGCTCAGCACAACCTTATATGATAATATGTTGTTCAAGCTTTTCGTGGCAGACTCAAATTTTTGTTTTTTAAAGTTTTTATCTGTCTGTCTGTACTTACCCAAAAAAAATCGCTCACACACCTTCTCTCACTTATACGATCATTTTTGCACTTGACAAAAATATCTTGAAGTGGAATTGACTTCATAAAAGCGCACATTTACAGCCTGCGTGGTTATTTCTTCGCTTTATTAGATGTAATAAAAATATTTATATGTTCCATCAACCCTCGGAATTCAAAGAAAGAGCACGTCTTCATATCTTCTTATGGATTTTTTTGTCTATACGAATTCAGAGTTCATGATAATCAGTCAAGTCAGAAAAGAGGTATTTATGTGTGCGACTCGTATAATTTTATCGTACTGTTATATATGTGCAGCAAGATTGTGGAAAGTGAGAAAGAGAAGACTGTTTTAATTTTTGTGTGTATACCGAATGATTGACGAGAACGATGAGAGGGATAACAAATAGTGTAACAAATCTCTACGAAAAAATTCGTGAACTGTGTGGAGGGGTCGTGGAGACAGAGCTCTATGTGTATGGAACAATAATATTTTCTTCTTGCACACTGTTATTCTTCTCAGACTCGAATCAAATCCATATCTGAAAATTCAATGGCAAATGGTAATATATTGACGATGATTGTAATCCTGAAGTACGGTTATGGAATGGAGACATCATCCATCCAACAAAAAAATCTTTTCGGCTGCCGTACCGTCATCTTCAACACACTAAAAAATGCCTACTACTACGACTACTTGCTTGCATGTTCTTTACATTGTGGCCACTTCTGTGGCTCGTTTTTCCATACATATGTAAGGAAACAGCAGAGGAGAACAGTAATGTAAAGAAATCCTGAACCCACACTTGTGTTCATATACACACACATATGAAGAGGCTTATGTCTCACAGGCTGCTACATAATTTTTTATCAGCTTTTAGATTACCATTTTGCCTTCTTCATCCATACCTATATTGTGCACCCTCACACATACATTCGAGTAATAATGATATACACAAAATATGAAAATTGTACAAGGCTGCTGTCTGATCATCCTGGTACGGTGCAGTGAGTCAAGCATTGTTTAAAAAAAGAGACTGGCTGGGAACACAACATTGAGCAAGGAGAACATTAATAGAGACACGTATTTGAGGGAACATGCATGCAGGACGCCTTGAGGCAAAAAACTAGAGTGCACAGAGTTGAGTGAGCGAAGCAGCGGACATATTATTATTATTCTTGTTGCTTCACAATAAATGTATAACATTATACCTTCACTTGAACAAATCGTATAAATGTAATAAAGTGACGAATGATAACAATAGTCAGATATGGGAAAAAGGAAGCTCCATGATAATACTATCAAACTGAGGCAAAATAAGCACAAACTTAAATACACACAACAGAACCCGAGTTGTTGGAGGACTGGAACCACCAACGGAATTAATAAAAAAACATTCCGTACTTTGCTGGACGATACGCGGCGATTATTTTTTTATTTAGTATGAATATACATATTCCATTAAACAATCACGTTTCCTATAATTGAGCAAGAGTATAAATGGTCAAATTAAAATTACATTATGGAAACTTTAAGCCACTTAAATTTTGTGCATGAGTATTTTCCTTTCTTTTCCATCCATTCTTCACTACCCTCCTTTTTGGCCAGACTGTAAGTTCCTTTATGCAAATGAAAATCACACTGACAGGATAACTGAGTGATAAGCTTTATTAGGCTGTCGCAAGACATTTCATTTATATCATACATATTTTGTTGGTGTTGCACTTGAAAAGCGAGAGAGAGAGAGAGAAAAAAATCACTTCTGATGAGATGCTGCTTTTGGAAATTTGATACAGACTTTCAGAGCATTCTCGGTACAGAGCTAACTTTTTTAGGCTGTTTAAAAAATATATTGAAGATCTCAGCTAGCAACACACCAGCGAACAGCCAACCAACAACTCCCTCGCTACTCCATGTTCGTTGTAGTGAAGTGGAGCGATGAAAATATGATTGTTGGTAGGAGCCGATATCGAGTTGGTGAGAGAAAATACTAGTTGATGTGTAATGGATAAATGTGGTTGTTTGTGCTTCGTGGAGAAACGAAAAGTGAGACAAACCTAGATTACTGCTGCTACTTACTTCTTAAGTCCAGAGCAAGAAAAACCTAACACGGCTACTGCTATTTCTCATTCATGTAGGTTGAGAATTAATGGCTTAACGGTTAAAAAAATCTGCTCTTCTGAAAAATGTTTTAAACATGGATGCTTTTTCTTGCTGAGATGTGATGAGAAGGAGAGTTGCACACACATCATCCATAAAGAAAAAATTGTTTGGGATGCATCATTCGTGCATCCTTATAATACCTTGGTGGTGCATACCTAGAGTATTTAGCTGTTGTGTGTAAACGAAACATGAAAGTGAAGTGCAAAAACTTTTTGAGAGCACCGAGCAGAGGAAAAACGGGGTAATGTATGGCAGACGAGGAAAGGAAATGAAATTGGATTCACAAAGTGAAATAATGAAATGAATGTTACCTCGCCTTTGAATTGGATGGATCGAGGGAAAATAATGAAGTGAATGTTTGGCTCTCTCTCTCAGAATTGTGTAATATGACGCTGTTATATTCATAATATGCATGCAATGGTAAATGTGGCGGTGGTGGCATGTTCTTTTTTGGTCATTCTACAATACTGACTGACAGGGGAACTCCAACTTTGCTATCACTTTACCATATACCAAACAGCATTAGCAGCGAGTACAACAAGGGAAATAAAAAAATTCGTGCGGGATGACTAGTACTACAATAACGCATGGTGTTGCTGTGGAGCTTCTTTTTTGCTGGCTTCTTTCTGCCCTTACCACCACCCAACAAGAAAATTTTCCCTCGACATCACCAAACACATAGCTCCTCTGTGTATACTATCTTTTGCCTCTTCTTCTCTGGTGCTGCTTTTTCCTTCATGTTTGATCCTTTCATGATGTTATCGAATTTTGTTGGTGATGCTCCTCTTTATGGCCATATTCAAAGCTAGACATATCTGCCTTTTACTTCTGTTTTTGGGTTTTGTGAAATAAACAAAAAAAATAAAACATGAAAAGAGTCGGCATGTTTGCTGAAAACGGGGGAATATGGGGACTCGCATTGTAGAAGTAGATGGTCAGTCCGTTCTGCTCACACAATGGAGTAATGGCTGCTCCTTGTATCATTGGTCGGTCAGAAAGGTGACCAGTGGTCGTGTCGTGAGACAGAAATAGGATAAAATCCTAAAAGTTGGTCATTCTTGTTCAAATATGATGCATACAAATGGACTATTTTGGTTGCCTTTATCAGCACACAAAGGAGATGTCCCATAAAGTCATTTCAAGATATGCATTTTAATTGCAGTTTGACTAAAATTTTAATAGATCCAACAAATTAAATGCTTAACACAAAGGAAAAAAATTGTTGATGATGAAGCATAATGAAAAGAAACTTATATACAAAGAATAAGAAATGAGGAAGTGATTAAGAACAGAAGTATAGTCACATTTAAACTTCCGGTCAGGCCGAAATTAACTCATCTAACTATATTAAATGTAGAAGACAATTTTTGAGAATGGAAACTTAAGAGAACTGGAAAGACTTGATAGAATAAAGGTATAGAATAGATACATGAAAGTAGAAAACGTCTAACTAAAAAGAAAGAATATATCTTAAGTTTTCCCTTTTACCAGTGATGATGGTGGCCATGATGGTGATGACCATGATGATGATGGCCATGGTGGTGATGGTGGTGATAGTGATCATCAAAATGATCAAAATCAAAGTGTACAGGAAAATGATGATGATATCCGTGTCCTAGTCCGATAAGATCCACATGCACATGCCGTTTTTGCCGTCTCGCATTGCCCCACACAGTCATGTCTGCTTTCAAAAGAATTCTTATCACAATAAATGCATTGCATTAGACTTGAAATATTGACTACAAATTACATGTTACATAATTAATTTATGAAATAAGAATAACTTACTTTGGGTTTCGTTGTTTTGCTCCAGGTCAAGCCTCCTGCTCCAATACGTTGGAGCATCATCGTTATCTCTCATATTTGTATTCATCACAGAATAATTGTCTTCTCGTTGACCACCCATTAATCTTGGCTGCCCAGACTGAGGGTCAGTAAGGTGTCCACTCCGCTGTTGCCTTCCCAAGGGCTGCATTTCATGTCGGTCATGATGACTCATTGTTGGCTTTGGTGAAGATGATGGTGTCGAATCGTTGTGTTTCATTGAGGTAGATGTGGAGGGCCAAGTGGACGCAGACTCAAAGGATGGATGCCCAAATATTAGTATTCCGTTGAAGACCATGAAAACACCCAAGGTGAGGATTTTACTGGCAACCTCCATTATTTTTCCGATCGTCGTTTTTAAAAAATCTTTCAGAAGCAAAAATTCAGAAACAAACTTGTTTTTTTAAATAGTGATTAAGAAATGTCTACTTACTCAACTCACCAGATTATCTGTGATTTGTTGTTTGTTGTTGTATTTCAATTTTGGAATTAGGTCTCAGACATGACCACAACTCCGTTTTATATGGTTGTAATTTTCGCTTTTATGTGAGCTCATTTTTTATTTCACGCTGACCATTTCCATTTCTTGGGGTTTCGGAACTACCTCCGACATAAAATTGTTGAGAAAAGGCGGGTAAACTTTTTTTGCGCATGGACTAAAAAGCATAAAATATCCTGGAAAAGAATAACGTCATAATTATCTAATTGCTATTGTGCATTATTTTATGTAGCTCCTTAAATCGGAATTAGGTAATTTTTTTGCTGAACGTATCTCACATTATTTGAAGCAGTAACCATTTTATGCTCTGTTGTTCTTTAAGAAAATGATCATCTTTTAATATTTCGTAATTCAGCTGGTTCCATTTGAAGAATTGGCAATGGTAAGTACTTATGCTATTCGTGTGGTAAGTATCGACAGCATGTAAGTAGGCATTAGCGATAAAATTAGTAAGTCCAAGTGACGACCAGAAAACAATGGGTTGTTATTGATAGATTAACTTTTCAGATTCAGATCTTATTGTATTTTTATGACGTTCTAACTCCGTCTCGAGTCTTAACTGAGCATTAGAAGTTTAATGTTTGGAGAATGTACGTACATGTGTGTGCAATATTGCTCCTTCTTCAAAACATGTTTTTATATTTGTCAATTATCTGGCCTGCAAATCAGTATCCAACGATTTTAGGTACAGCAACACCCTTGTTCGGTTTTGAAGGTTTTCAAAAGCGATAAGTTAGATGCTCCTGTAAATAGGGTTTTGTTCAGAAGGACAAACAATTAAATTTTACGACCGGCGGAACATCAATAAAACTTAATGCAATATACTAACATTAATCTACATAGCCACAATGCCACCAAAGAAAAGTGACAAATAAAGTTAGTAACTTAACAAAAACAACTTTATGGGAACGTAAAATCCCGCTTTCGCTAAAAATACCAAGGTTGATGAGTCATGACATGAGAGGGTGTTTACTCTGGTCTTACACACAAAGAATCCTACTGCTTTCTGTCCGCGCGTGTACGAATAAGTTACTTACACTTTTAAGCTAGGATTCTTTTGCATTATCCATATAATTGTTCGCTTTGTTTTTTTTTCACTGTTTTTCTTCACACACCGCCAGTCGAATCGCATAGCAGAGCGAACAAAATAACAAAGCATGAGTGAGTGGACTTTGGTTACATCCGCTCCAAAATTACTCATAGTCTATTATTTCCCCAATTAAAATACACTAACCCGAAAAAAAAGGTCCATGAAGATTGTGCAATTTGAGGCTGGAGGATTAATTCTTTAATGCAATAAAGGAGTATTTCGTCATCGCATGAAATGAATGAGTACATCTTTTATTTCGCTTCTCAGGAAAAAATTGAATTTGCAGAATAGTTTTCTTTACAGTCTAATAATTATATTGTAAATCTCCAACTGCGCCTCGTAAGCATGTATTTCTGCAGTGTGTTAGTTTTATATACTTTTTATGAATGCTAATTTCTCATTTTCTACAATCTACAAAATGTGCATACACAGACGTGGAACAAAGACTGTTGTCATTTTGTGTTGGTGTGTGTAACCTGCCTTTTGTGAAAAGCATGACTATGTGTCATGTGTTCATAATTGGTATAACTAAGGTTTGGAACGTATTATGTATTTAGCTGTCCGATATTGCTGTATACAAGTAATCCGTTTGTTGCCGTAATCAATTTATTTTAGTTCTTTGTTTAAATTTGTACTACTGTGTAGATGAGTCGATCAATAAAACCAAAAAGCGGACTGACTCGACAACTTTTTGGTACATACAATGTAAACTGTATGCGACATACCTTGATGCAACCAACCAGTCCTTACCATTAATTCAGATCATGCTAAAAATAAATTATGAAACAAGAATCCCACAAGATTGACTTCTCCATTGTTGCATGCATACATAATCGAATTTGCTATTGCATGTCAATCTTTTGATGTAATACATTCACATACAAGAAATACAGAAACACTTGAAAAACATTGAAACATAAATAGAAATGGCAACTCAATTACCCAAGTAGAAGCATATAATATTCAATCTTTATCACGATTAGTTAGCTAAATAGCATCAAATCATTTGAGGACTCAGAAGTACTTACTTGAACCTCTCTAAGTGTCTTTAATTTCGTGTTATTAAAAGTTTAATTAATAATTTTGTAGTCTGCGCTGGACATTTGCTAATGTTTTAATTAAGAACCTTCAAGCAGTTTAGCATTAAAATGGAAGAAACTAGTCAAGCAATTAGTAACAAAAACGCTACACATGAACCTGAGAATGGTACAATCAACTTTGAAGTGAAGGAAGGAAGGAGAGCAGAAAGCGAAAGTCCTGACGTTCCAGTAACCGTTGAATATGTGTTTAAGACTTTGGGTAAAAAAATTCACAACTTTTTATTTATATTATTTGTTTAAGTACATACTCATGTTTCAAAGGATTTTTTTTCTCTCTTTGCAATTTTGTTAATCAACACGTATGTATTTGCACACGTATCTTAAAATATTATGGATGTTACTTCCGTTTTGAGGTGGCTACTCTAGATTCCAAATGTTCGCTACCTTCACCATCGTCTTCATCGAAATTCCTGCTGCAATGGTAGCTCTGAGTCCGATCCTCATCGGAACATCTCAAGTAGAATTTTACTGCGACAGTGGTGACGGGAATGCAACAACCACTATTCCTCATGATCAATTATGCACATTTATATGCAACGGAAGTATGAAGACAGATGAGCCGCACATTTCGATTGTGCAGGAGGCAAGGAAAAAAATTATGCAATTTAATTTATTGCCAAAGTGGTATTTAGTGAGTAGCTTTCAAAGTGCAAAATGCGAATGCTTTCTGGTGATAAATAACAAATTGAACTTGTTAACTCTTTCAAGTGGGACTTGTACTGCGACCGAACCTGGATTATTGAGACACTGACAAGCATACAGATGGTGGGCAGCATGTTAGGACCGATTGCAACAGCTCACGTGGCAGATATGTGCGTACATATGATGTTCAAACAATGCCCACACATTAATGTACTCTTAATGGTTCCCTTTTATAGGAAAACAATAGGCTTATTGTTGCATCCCTCCTTCACACGATACCTTCCATTATAAACCGTTGTTGTTACGCTGAGCAAATGGTGTTAATAAGAACGAACCAAGGTTTTTCTACACATTTATATACGGACTGATTTTTTATTGGATACAACAGGTATGGCCGTAAATTAGCATTTTACATGATATGCTTGCTGATGGGAGTCTCAGGAATTTTATCCGCTCACGCTGGATCACTATATACCTATGGAGCTTCCAGATTTATTGCTGGATTTGCTGCTGGAGGTATGCTGGAAAAAAACTCCATATGTATAATACTTTTTACTTTTGAGTCAGAATGCGAGTTTTCATTTTGATGGAAAAACATCCTTACATAGGTGCATTGGTAGCTCACATGAATTATCTGATGGAGTACTTGACACCATCATGGCGAGTAATATGCGGAACGGTAAGCCTGTGGCCAATTGGGGAGATGATGCTGGGAGTTTTTGGGTACATGTTTTCGTCCTGGAGAAAACTGACTTGGATTACATCCATTCCAGCCTTGTTTTTATTTATAACAGTCCCGTATGTAGCACATAATTCAAGACTGACAATTTTTGGCAAGAGCTCTTGGTAATTAGTGATTAGGTTGTTTGTTCAATTTTTTATATTGAGCTTTGGGTCAGATTTCTTCCAGAAAGTCCACGCTGGCTTTTATGTCAGAAGAGGACGGGCGAGGCAGGAAGTGTTTTTAATCTAATTGCAAAATGGAATTCTCGCCCGAAGCCGTCCGCCGAAGTAATTAAGAGGCTTCAAGAGCATATTTCGGCTGAAGAGAAGACAAAGCATGAGAGTAAGGGAAGGCTGTCTGAATTCAAGAATGGATTTCTTCTCAAGCAAATTTGTATCTTGTCGTTATCATGGTTTGCAAACTCGCTTACCTATTATGGAATCAGTTTTAATATGAAGAACATGAGTGGCAATCGATATTTGAATGTTGGGCTTCTGGGAGCGTTCGACCTGCCCGCGGAACTTTCCGGAATTTATTTTAGTAACAGGTGAGGACAAGAAGTCGTGCATGGCTCACTTCTCATCCAATGTTCTTATCAAGTGATGAGAAAGGAATGATTTTATGAAGAGGAAAAAAAAACCTGTTAATATGAACCGTTAAAGGTTTGGAAGGAAGTGGACTTTTATCTCGACTCTTGCAATGAGCTCCGTATTTCTCGCTGCTCTGGCAATAGTCCAGTTGAGCACAGGTGAGCAATATGGGATTCCCATATTGGTTTTGTGTCTTCTGGGAAGATTTTGTAACGAAGCTAGCTGGGCTGTCATGGCTTGTCTGAGTGGTGAGCTCTTTCCGACAGTCATTCGGTCTCTTTCGTTCAGTATATGCAGCACCTTTTCCAGTATTGGATCAGTTATTGCTCCACAAATGGCATTTTTCGGAATGGGTATGAACTTTTGAACATTTGAATTTTGTAATAATAATACATCATATTCGATGAGCAGTCCCAGTATACATTCCTAAACTTCTTATCTGACACCAGTGTGGGCTCCAGGACCATACATTGTCTTTTGTAGCTTGTCAGTAATTTCCTGCGGAGCTTCACTTTTCCTCACTGAAATGAAAGGGAAGCCGTTGCAAGACACAACCCGATCGAGCCAAAAAGAACAAAGTGATGCTCACAGTGATGACACGAATCTTTGATCGTCAACCTTCCTGCGATCCAGTTTGTCCAACTTTTATGTATGATTCTGATAGACAAATGTACTTACTTTGAACAATAAAGCAGTATTTACATTCACAATCACCATTTTGAACAACATAAGCATGACTCATTTAAAGGAAGGCATTTTAGGTAGGTTGTTGTATCTTCTTTATATTCAAAAGGTTATAAAGTTGCAAAACCATTGATTTCTTATCTTCTTTCGAACAGGCTAACTTTGCAAATAAGCTCACTTGCGATTCTCAATATGGGAGTTGCAAAAAAAAAAGTTTTAAAATTCATACAAGTACTTTTATTGACTAATCGTATAAATTTTCACAATGAAAAATTCAATGTTTTGTTGTATAATACTGGATACACCGGTAATTATGCAAATTGATATCGGGCTATATAATTGTTTCGGAAAGGATTATGCTATCTTTCATTCGTGTGCTACATTTCACATTAAACAATTTGGTGCTTTCACTAAATTCATGTATTAAACCTTTAAGGATGTAGGCAAGATCCGTTAACGTGGAAATTGTGATGTTATGAAATTTC
>JAHZNF010002905.1:0-17041 GCA_027744215.1 Troglopedetes dispersus
GTCTATTTTTCTTAAAATGTGCCCCAAAGCACTAATTGGCCTTGTTTACGAGTGCAGGTTGAAACATCCTAAAATGTGGTGTGTGCAATAATTGGGCGGAATACTCGTTAACAGTTAACATGAAGTAGGCATATCAGCATGTCTATTGTCAGTAAACGACTAGTGAAGTCATGCAAGGCGTCACTTACGCACTCCTACGCAAAATCTGCTTTACATTTAGGCAACAGAATCATTCACGTGATTGATTTTTTCGTTCTGATTTCACGAATGATTACAGTACTGCAGTGCAAAGGCACAAAATTTGAATCATGGATATGCACGATTAAGAGATTTTTTTAGGGAGAAGTAGTAGTGACCATAAAAATTAATGTTCTAAATGTTCTTGTTAAAATAGACATTTGGAGATGCATGGGTAGAGGTTAGTTGCGTGTGAATTATGGATCCACACGCGGAGCAATGTGAGTTCGTGTTCAAAAGCCATTACATCCATTTGGCGATATGTAAAACCTTGCCTGGTACTTATGAACCGCATGCCAGTAATTACAATCTAGAGACCTCATCTATTGTCCTCTCTTCTCTTGGTATTTAGTCGTTTACTAATTTTTTCTAATTACACTTTACAAGAGAAAACAGAGCCAACATGCAACCTTAAAAGTGTAGAATAGAAAAAAAACTTGGTATATTATTGTATCCAAGAGCTAGATATGATACCTTGGAGCAAACCTTGATTGAAAATGGATTACATGCGTGTTACAACAGGCCTTAAATATGCTGTGCCACAGTCACAGTAATAATAAAAATTTGCAATTTGCCAGTAAAAATATCAAGCATGCATACATTATGTCCACTTTAGTGACCACAAAAACAATATGTTCTGCTGTAATCCGTACATCCTCTTCGTTTGCAGATTAACTTGATCTAAAGAGATATTAAAAGAAGTATGCACAGAGTATATACTTTGGAGAACATGATAAAAAAAAGTAAAAAGTCATCATGATACAAGCAAGAGATTGTGCCAAGCAGAGTTGCAGTGCAATAAAAAGCCAAAAATATGTCCCAAAATTTGTTTCATATACATACACGAATACACATGTATCAACTCCAAGCTTCCTTATCCTACTTGAAGAACTTCAAGTGCCTTATAAATTTTTCAAGTAAAATCTAATATCATTAAATATTTTTAAATGCAGATCTTCTTGTGGATAAGTAAAAGATATTAAATATAGCACACACTACAAGGAACCACCAAGTTTTTGGGACAAAACTTTAATACAATTTGTTTCTTTCTTTACGATCCGCGGTTCACGAGTTCGAAAGGCTTGTTCTTTGCAATGGACAAAAAATTGGTCAAACAAGAAGGAAATGCATATAGACCCGAATAATGAATTAAGATGAAAACACGTAGTAATGACATAAAAGAAAGTTTTGTTTCCTGCGCTTTAGCTGAAGAAGGAATCATATTTGTAGTTGTAGTAATTATTTGATGTGAAGGAATACACAAAAGAATTTTTACTTCAAGTGTTCGAACAAGCACAGGGAAGCGATATATGGTTCCGTCCGTCTCGGTATGAAACCACCATGACCACAGGTGCACTCTTGTTTTTAATAAAACATGCAAGTCAAGCACCACTTTTTTTTATCTGAGGGGACGAATCGTGACACTATGGGTATATAAGAATCGATATTTGATTGAAAAGGAATTGCAAATTTTTATCGACGTATTCTTACCATCAACATTATCATTATTACAAGTGGCATGATTTCCCATTTGATTATTTTGTTAGCCTAAATATTTTCCTGAATAGGTGCATACATTACTTATGACTTGCACTTGTCTCCTTATTTGTTAAAGAATGTTGGAAAAATGATAGGAAAAATGCAGATCATTACACACATTTCATGAGTCATGATGACCACAACAAAATCATTATTGCCCTAACTTCCACTACGCAGTTCCTACGAAATAATGCTCTTAAACTGTGATGAGCATTGTTACGATGCATCGTTTAATATAAGTATTTGGGTTTTCAAGTTTTTTTTAGGATAAAAGCTTTACAACAAAAAACATGCAAGTTTTTATCTAAAAAAATTCCACCAACGCCAATTGCATCCATGCATGTCAGTAAATTTGTCGTTGAGCAATATGGTTTTGATTTTGTCTAATTATTTTCGCTCTCCTGTCATTGCATCAAAAGTAAAATAAAACGTAAGCGTGGGCAATAAGATATAGGAGACCTGTGTATGCACAGCAGGAACATTTTTATTAACAAGATGCTCCTTTTTTTATCACAAAATAAGATTTCTTTGTACCACCTGAACTCAAAGCTATAGACACCACAAATATGTACTTAGATATCACGATGAGCACATTTTGAAACTGTGGTGCGAAACCACAATAAAAAACTAGTAACGGAGTGGAGTTTAGAAGGTAATTTGATATGTGAAGTTTGCGATGAATTTTAATTTGCTATGCGTACACAATAAGAACAAAGAAAACTTTCTTATTCCTCAAAATTGTTGCCGTAATATCAGATGACGCCAGTGTGAGTTGAGCAAAAATTTGCATTTCGACAGGTATATCATTTGAGGCTTAATATGTGGGAATTTAATTACACACACTCTGGTTTCGTAATTGAGTTAACATCTTCTTGTCATATTGCAGTAATACGCAATTGGTAGTAATCCCACAACAGTAGTCTCACAAGCACAAACTGACATTGAAATAAATTTGACAGAGTTTCAAATAAGACCACTAACGGCTCAATAGAAGTATTAAAAAATTAAACGCGCACTAATTACTCATGCGAGTTCCAAAATGATGCATTTGTATCAGTTTCATTCACCCAGCCGAAGGGGAAAACATTAAAATCCGACCATTATCTTCTCTACTACTACCTGCTCAACCATAAAATCCGAATGCTGTCATAAAAAATTAAGAAACAGTTCACCAAAAATTAAAATGAAAGCAAACTCTTCGAGTCGTAAACACAGTTATTTGACGCATTTTCAGATGTTTCACTTATTAAATATTATGGTTAATACAATTTTCACTTGAATGAATTTCATCTTTAAAATGTGTGTGCTCGGTTTGGTAGGATATAAATTAGTAACCATTCAGAGCAGCATCGGAATATGTGCAAAGTTAAATGAGGCATAAACTTTTAGAATGGCGCATAATTCATTTTTAAGTATTTTGCCAAATGGTGGTGGTGGTGTGCCATCCTCCTCAAAGGTGTAGTCTTACAGTTACACATAAAATACTAACTTTAAGGCGAGTTTGTGGGGGAATGAACGGAAACCTGTTGGCGTTCAATGAAACGGCACACCACCACCATGAACTTCAGCTCGTTTGGGATGCAAGCTGTGGTCATAAATAATTTTGTTATGTACCCTGCTCGTAAAAATATGAAGTGACGGGAAGAAGAATCTTTTATCAGAACTTCCGGCCGCCTTTTAGTGGTGATTTGTGCGTTCGAAATAGAACCCAACTGTGTTGGTCGATGGAAGGATGCTAATTAGGAATGCTAATTGACTATTGAAGTGACACGGTGCACGAGTGAAATAGAATAGCCTTGAAAAAAAATTATTCCAACTCTACCTTATTTCAAAAATAAATTTTTTACAAGGTAGTAACAACAAGATTAAAAAAAACTTTGCATGATGCCGCTGGGAGCAGCGTGGTGGTGGGACATAATTTATGTGAATTGTCACAATATATTTTTACTGCAGTCAAACTGATTGCATTTACTTTTTTTATGTAGAATGACATTGACAAAAACACTCATGCCAGAGGATTCTGTTCACAACAGAGCACACGAGGAGTAGAAAATTGAATCAACTTAATTAGTGGAAAAATATAACATGTGTGCCGCGACACAACCCACCTTTATGTGCCTATTGTTATCGAAGCGAGACATGTCTGTGACATTGTGGAGGAAAAAAAACCCAAAACATACAAATAGAGCCAAACAAATAAGTATGATAAAAATAAGACCTATCCCATTTTTTATTCTTCAATCAAGAATCACTTTTGTCAAAAAAAAGTATCAAGATGGTCAAGGGCAAAGCAGTCTCTTTTTCCAGTATCGTGCTGAGAGTTGCTCACCAAACACAGAAATGCTACAACCAGAAATAAATACATTTTTTACCCGGCAGTAGTTGGCAATATTGCTCCAACAGCAAAATTACCAAATATTTAGCGTGATTACTCAACATCTTATTTTCTAGAGGATAAGTGAAACCACAGGAGAACATTATGCTTTTTTTCTGCACCCACAAGTTGTACCAGAAGACGTGGAAAAAAATAATACAGAAAAGTTTACAGAAGAACATAATAGTTTGCACAAGGATAGCAAGCTGCCATGTTATTGTTGAAATGCAAGAGGCCCAGCACCCTGAAGTACCGTGTGCCAGTGGTAATAAAAATTACCTTCCGTTACAAGGAGTAATTTATGTTTTCGGCCAAATGACGCACACTTTTCTTTGGCTTTGGAACTAGTATGAACAAGGTGAATTATGAAAGAGTGGAGCTAAATTGAAACCGTATAATAGCCGAGGTAAGTTCGTCGTATCCACAAGTTAAGTCCACTTGGCTGTCTGCACGAGGAAATCTGGTGAGAAGGTATAAACATGATTACAAAACCAGTTGTCTACGACTGGGCTTGCTCCAACCCTTTAGCATGTAAAAATCTAACTCATTTTGAGAATTTTTATGATTCTCGACTTTTGCTGTGCAGGGTGACGTGGAAATATGGATGAATTGAGACAATATGTGAAAAAAAAGCAACTGTCACCTGTCATTTCGATTCTGAAAATATAATTTGAAAAATATTTCTTTCTAAAAGTGAATCCTCCCCTTCCTCACGTTAACCAATTTATATTCAAATGACAGGTAATAAGTAGTGTATGTAGCTGGCATTGATTTGAAATCTGATACTTTTAGGTATCATTTTGGGGATATCTAAATGTTATATTGAAGGAGCCACTACAGCAACTGTCACCTGTCATTTCGATTCTGAAAATATAATTTGAAAAATATTTCTTTCTAAAAGTGAATCCTCCCCTTCCTCACGTTAACCAATTTATATTCAAATGAAGCAGGTAATAAGTAGTGTATGTAGCTGGCATTGATTTGAAATCTGATACTTTTAGGTATCATTTTGGGGATATCTAAATGTTATATTGAAGGAGCCACTACTTTTTTTTTATTCAACCACAAAGGGAGCGTAAGAACGATTAGGTATAGCTCTTATATTCTTTTACTTCTTCATAAATGGTAGAATATACTCCAAACCGTAAAAACGTTGTGAAGGATGGGCTTCCAATCATCATTTCAACAGAAAGAAAAGTTTTTGAGCAAACTACTTCTCAGAATGGTGCAATGCAATGACGGTGGTTTGGAAGAAAATAATCACGATTTCCTGTAACGTAATGTAATCAATCAATATATGCGTATTTTAGAGGTGTGCTTACAAAATGAAGTAGCAACCATGAACTTTCTGATTTTCTTCATGCAATTTACTATGCTTTACGGGCAACATCTTCAGCGTGAATAACATTTGTAACAGCTCGAGTTCGTTTTGAGCTGTGATACTAAAAACCAATATGCCTCTTAAATGGCAATTTCTCCATTAGATTTCTTTAAAAAACTAAAAACACAAAAAATTCAGAATTACTAAATTGCTTGACAGCTTTCTGTTCTTCGCCTGTGTGTATGAATGAATGCAAATTGTAAAATATAGTTATTATATTTTCTCTTTCAACTTCTTGGAGTTTATCTCCAAATATTTCTGAAATAAGTTGCGACCATTGATCAAATGGTCCTCTGTTTTTACGGGCAACATCTTCAGCGTGAATAACATTTGTAACAGCTCGAGTTCGTTTTGAGCTGTGATACTAAAAACCAATATGCCTCTTAAATGGCAATTTCTCCATTAGATTTCTTTAAAAAACTAAAAACACAAAAAATTCAGAATTACTAAATTGCTTGACAGCTTTCTGTTCTTCGCCTGTGTGTATGAATGAATGCAAATTGTAAAATATAGTTATTATATTTTCTCTTTCAACTTCTTGGAGTTTATCTCCAAATATTTCTGAAATAAGTTGCGACCATTGATCAAATGGTCCTCTGTTTCATTCAGTAAATTGAAAACCACTTAAAAGGATTCGCCAATTTTCCTCCTTGCAACGATATTTGCTTCCATATGTAAATATTTGCCGTAAAGTTATGTTGAGTTATTGAAATGTTCCTTAAAGCAAAATTAATAATAATTATCATATTCAATACATTATCAACATCCTCTTTTGATGTAAGCGTGGTATGAATGAGTCCCGGTGACAAGATTACCATTTTTTGCTGTAAGCAAATAAGCATACCTTGTGCGCTCAGTTAGACCATCATGAAAGTCCAAATGCATCAAAACTTGTGGCATTCCCAATTCCCGCCCACAACAAACTCAATCGGCTTCATGATAAGCCTGTAAGCTTCAATGCAATCCTCAGAGTTTATTGCCTTAATGCTTTCAATTCTTCCATCATGATTAAGCCATAAATAAAGAGTATTAAAATCATACAAATGAGGAGACCAACCCTTGACCCTCGCCCACTTTTGGTTTATTATTATCCGTTTTTTGTTGCATCAGGATTTTACAATGTAATGTTAGCTCCATACCCCGCAGACACAAAGAAGTCCCGTAAAAAGTAACGCTGAATCATTTCAGGCTACGCGACTCTTATGGTCTTTTTCGAATATCTTGACTGACGTGGATTAATGCTAATTGATACATTAGCACACAAAAGGAAGGCTTATCTGCATAAAAAAGCTACAGTTAGTAGATGTTCGTAACGGAGTAAATGAGTATATTTCTAAGTTGAAAAACTCTCATTGTTGGACCCGTCCACGTGACAATGTTGATCTAAAAATATTTAGAATGATACTGCAAAAAAACTCAATGCTAAACATTACAAGTACTAATCTTTTCCTCTTCGGTCCAAAGTTTCTGCCTGACTAGAGTTAAAAATGTGAGTGGATTGTGTGGATAAATACTTTCTGCACGAGAAGCTAAAAATGGGAACGGCGAGGCTTTGAACTTGAGCTGATCCATAATTTAATCTTCTTTGAAACATCCTTTGAGCATTTCAAAAACTTCAACTCGTATCTACAATCCCATTTACCATGTTTCCTTTCCTTCCGTGATGAGATATCTTTAACCGGAAACAAATATTTTTTGGGGATGCCGTTGTTTGTTCATGCTCAAAATGTTTTATCTCAAATCTCTTTTACATTTCTGCAGACAGTTTAAAATGCGCCATGTGTCAGTTCCCTTTACCTTCTGAAGAGTGCGCATAATGGAACTAATGTTGTGAACAAAATTATCGTGTTTTCTTTTCCGAAAAGAATGATGGCTTTAAATGGGAAATGCAAAGCAACGATTATTAGAATGGGTTTGGTAGATTATCGTTCCAAACATGTTCCGAAGAAGAAAAAGATAGTTTAAATCCGTCCAAGATTTCAATGAGAAGAAAGTAGTTGTTCCGAAAGTACTTTTAAAAAATATTCTCTGGAGAAGAAGCATTATTGGAGTGCAAGCTTGCACACAACTTGAATGTTTTCTGATAACAGACTTTTGTGCACGATGCAAAATACTAATTTAAGAAATGGATATCCCCTTTTCCTCGACAGATGCAGACGCACACATACCATACCTATGTAAGCACTTGTCTGCTGTCAAATGTTGGAGAATTTTCATCAAGAAGAATTCATACCAAAAATGTAAACGACAAAAAAATGAAACAAGTCTTAGACGACAGGAGAGATTAGCTGTGCCTTGTTTGCATCTGGAATTGCTTGTTCGTTTCTGCGTATAATTTTGTGTTCGTAATTCTGCGCATGGAAATGAATGCCATCAATTCTTGAGAAACTACTCACACATTTCTCATTTCAACCATTCTGACACACACACAAGGAAAGGTCTTAATCCATTTTTGTACGAATCTTTAGTGCGTGAGCATAAACAAAGATTAAGGAAGGCGAAGTAAGTGAACTTGATAAAGAAATGCTCACACGTGAAACTGAAACGTGTGCACAATATACCAAGTATTATAATATCGTCTACTTATCGCAAGTAGTCATCTTTTGCCCAAGTGGCCTGAGTGATATGTACGTATATATATGGATCATTTTATGAAACCTTTCATAATGAAAGTTTCATTTTTCCTGTCATTTTGCTTTATGTTTCTAATGGAAGAACTTGTTATTGACTGGTAGGCATTTTTGGTGATATCAATAATTACAACATACTTGAGGCACACATAACCTTAAAAGCCAGGCTTCCAAGTTAACTTTGAATGCTACTGATTCACAACAACAGAAAACGGAAATGAAAACTTCGTAAGAATAATTACGAAATAAAATTCAGTAACAGTGATGAATGAAATCCATGCAAGTGAACTTGTAACAAAATGCGATTTTTAAATTAAAATTATTTTCTTACACCTTTTCATGTAGGAACTGATTACAAAATTCCGAATCAGCATAATGTTTGGGCTCAGTTTTACACTTTACAAAAAATTCCTACAGTTGTAAACTCATGATTTACTCTATTTTACAGCAGTTTCAAACAGAGCCATGAAAGGAAATAAATTTATTTTCATTACTCGTTCAAATTACTCAATTACTTTATTTTTGTAAAATCTTAAAGGAAAATGCGTATGATAAGTTCGGGCATTCTTGAACACTGATTCTTGAAACGTGCAAAAACAAAAACATCTACCCACACAGACTCAAACATGCGCACCTAAATTGTACAGTGTACAATAAGGATTTTCGGCCATTTTCAATGATAAGAAATAATAAACTTGCATCGCACTAGTGTACAAAAGTAGCACAAATGCACAGAATTTGTTGAAAGAGATTACTTTGTCATACCTCCGTATTTTTATAACTGCTTTTATCTCTGTAAAAATGGAATTGTAGGTGCACACACTTGCTTACTAGTCTCCTCATACATATAAGTACACCTCAAGCAGAGATAACACAATTCTGAAGTAGTAGTTTTTTAATTTGTTTATTTACTAGTTGAATGATTAACAAATTAAGTTATACTACGTTTTTAAAAACAAAAGGAGATCTTACATTACGAACGACAAGACACCTAAGTGGTGGTCTACAGTTCAAAAATGGAAGTTTCAAGTAGAACAGATACACAAGAATGTGGTTCACACAGAGAGATATGGTCACATTTTTAATGCAACAAATTACAACGCGGAATGAATTTTGTCTGCTGAATGGACACAAACAACTTAATAAAATTTCAAATTAGTTAAGAACGTAACAAGTCTTACTTTGAAATTATATTATGTTGAAAACCCAAGTGGCGCAGTAAGTAGCCACTGCTTCTCTTTCGATTCCATTTTCAGCCCAACCAAAAAATAAATTTTTATTCTTGCATGCGTGTGATTTTGAGCACTTCTTTACCATTGTTGGTGCAGTAGCAAATTATGGTGCTGTTTTTATTTAACACACAAAAAAGTAAGTAGAAACCTTTTTGAAGTGTTTTTGTCGGCTTTTACTATTCTACGCATAAAGATTGCAATTATATTGTTTGTTTTGAGAAACCATGAAATTGTAATGATACTCTTGGGGAAGGATTGTACAAGTTGTCTTGAACTACAAAAGCATTGTTTTGCAAAATGCAGGCACCTACTACAACAACATTGAACTCCGTTATGTTGTACAAGAGAAACAATTTCACGATTACTGCATCGTGTTGCATATTATGCTACGCATTATGTGAGGTTACATTTTATTTTTGGATGCTTACCTACAGATTTATGAGACTGTATAGTTTTCATCCAGCTTCACAAATTACCACTATTATAGCCCCACTTGAAGGATAACTTGTATGAGCTTTACTGAATGAGTTGCTGCGTAGCTCTTCCGCTCTTTATTGCATTATTATGATGAATGGCTGATGAAGAAAGTTCTTGGGTGGTCTCTCAACATGTTTCATCGTTAGAATATACTCGCTAATGCACGTGCGTGAAAATTTATGCCACTTGCTAAAGCTCACGTATGTAGCATCCAATACTCATAATTTCCGTTGTGGTAATAATTTTACCACAACTACTTACATTTCCAGACCCCCTTCTTGTAGTCCTTTAAATAGCGCTTATAAATTTTAGAAGGAGATGTTGTTGTTTTTTGTAAGAGAAATGGCATTTTTAGCACTCATCAGCATTTTCTAAAGTATCATACTTTCAACAATAAATTTACCGTTTTAGAAAAAAAAACAACTTTGTAAATGGACGTAATAACTTGAGTAGATGACAGAATCATATACGGCTGAGCAGAGAACACAGCACGGGCACTTCCCGTATGTCATAATTGCATTAGGATGATTCATTCTTGATTCATCTGATGTGTCGTGTTTGTTTGTTTTTCCTCTTTCTAAAAATTGTAGAGAGAAGAGGGACTGTCGCAAAACTGTGTTTTGCATAAATTTGAATATGAATGAGCAATCGTTTCACCAAGAAGCATTGTGTGGATGAACCTGTTCCTGAAAATTGGTAGTATTGCGTTCAGTTTTACTTTCTCCTTTACCTTGACATTTGCAGGTCAGCACTACACAACAGCATTTATTATTATTATTATTAATTGTTTTTATACTACGCTCCAGGAACTACAAACGGCCTGTACAACTTTAAGTGAAAACCTGAAAAATGAATTATGTTAGCTTGCATATACACATAGTGAAAAATATGCAAATTACAGAAAACTCGAATACTAATTAATTGGATTACAACAACGAGCATTTTCGAAATCGTCATAATTTATACCTTTTTGTCACAGAATTATTTATTATTTCTTTTAAAAAAATGTGATCCCCCTTCACGGATCACAATTTGATTTCGACATTTGCCAACGCGCGTTAGTGAGTAATGCTCTAGACTTTCTGCGAATAAAAGTTATCTATGCAATTGAGACATTATTCTGTGAAGTAACACAGTTTTTAATCAACCTATCACCAACCACTCACCACTACAAGTTAATTAAGAAAAACAAACATTTTTATGATAATTACAACATTTTGTAGAAATGTAATATTAATCATCGGTTCGTGATCACTACTACCAGAGAAGATCATTCATTCAAATTGTTCCCTCTCCTTTTTGCTGAGAAATCCTTCACTTGTTTGTGCGTGCGTGATTCTATGTGCGTGCGTGCCAGAGTAAGCGAACTTTTTCCAAGTGCGTATTCTACACAAATTTATTTTAAAAAAACGCCTTCAAGGAAACTTGGCACCACTCCGATATTTATTCAAGCCGTTCGTGATCCTGCTTACTCGCACAGATATTTTTTTCCAGTTTTCTCACAAAAACTTCACATTCTTAATTTTTTGTCTTGCTGCCAACAACCCAGCAAAATGAAGCTCAAATTCTCAAAATATGTGTACGAAAGGGAAAAGCTGTGAATCTTATTTATCAGTAGCAGTGGTTTTTTTTAAATTCATGCAAGCTATTCTCATGGTGCATGGAATATTATCTCGAAGGGAAACCTTTTTTTTTGTGCAAGCTTCTTTCATTCTACCAAATTGTGTTTTATGAGCGTTTGTTAAGTTTTTTTTTCTTTTGACAGAAGTTATTACCAATGTTAATTTCGATAAGTAAATATAGTAATACTAATACACAATAACAAACAAGCGATTGTTCATTGTTTGGTCTTGGTTAAGTTTGACGCAAGGAGAATTGATTACGGATTCCGTATGTCGTTAGGAAAAAACAAGTCTTGTTAAAATTCAAGAAGCATCCAATATATTTTTTCGAATGAAAGTGAAATGAAATGAGATAGTAGTGGTGATAGGATTCCACTACTGTAATAATAATGTGATCGAACGGTACTTCAGTATTCATGTTAAAAAATATGGGTGCACTCCTAGTCCTATCGTAATCATCTTGCACTATACGCATCCCATCTTATTATCCCCAATATAATCCTTCCCTTGCACAATTGGTAAGATCACGATGATGATGATTGCGTTGCTGGCTTGAATGAAAATCAGTTTAGTAGACACACATCTCGACTTTAATATGTCACGGGCATGCAAATGTGAAAAGGTTTTTTCTTCCTTCCTCAATCAATCCTTCTTGTTACCATCCTCACTTGTATCAATAAATCATCAATATGCAAACAGTCTTTTGCTTGTTTCATTCAAGTTTCTTTTTTTGATGGAAAATCTTTTATTTGAGACGAGTGAGAACTGATCGATATGATGAGGAGCACAGAAAGCACAAGTGAGTGATAGTATAAAGTGTTGATATATTTTTTAGTTGTCTCAAAGTTCCACCCTGTATTATATTATTGGAGCACGAGCAAGGCTACACAGCTGCTATTTAGCAAGCATACACATTTGCATATTTTGACTTCCTCAGATAGTCACTAATGAAGGAGATGTGTCACGTTTACAAGTGGTAAAAACTAGCAATTCTAAGTTTGATGAAAGTGAAATGAAAAAAAAATCGAAATAAATTTTCCTACTAGGCTAATTCAATATTGCACACTGATCAACAGAAGCATTTGGGTTAATTGTGTGGAGCTGGTGTGCGTTACTACAAAATGGCATCATTTTGTGCGTCACCTTATCCATTAGTCTCGTCTTCATTGTCATCTTCAATGTTGTTCTCGTTAACACAAGTATTATGACAGAAAACGGTCTGTTTTTTACGCAAAACACTCATTTGTTCCATTACCACTGAGAGAGTGCACACATGTGCTTCTCTTTTGGAGGCTTTTGATTGACAAGACGATATTATTATGCTGGCCTTCTGCATTTTTTGCCACTTACACCAAACCACGCAGAATGCTAACGTTAGTTTCGAGTCTGATGATCTCGATGACCGTTCTTTTAGTGCGGTTATAACTGGTACAAGCATTTTAAACGAAGTCATTTAAGAGCCACAAAAAATTTATGAATGAGTCCCTGGTGAAAACATGTTGTTACGTACCGGTTATGAGCCAAATTATTGTTTGCTACTATGCATGGATTATAGTCACACCAGCCACATCTAAGACAAAAGTTTACTAGTCTTATAGAAGTTAATTCAGAAACATTCTTTAATGCGCGAGTGAACACAATGACATCTGAACAATTTGTGAAAGAACGGTGTAGCTACAATGGATTTAATTATGGACGTCTGCCTAGTTTCGAAAAAGTAGAGCCACTCTTAGACACATAGTAATTTGAAGGATAAAAATCGATTATTCACTCAGAAAAATTACAGTCATTTTCCTCTTGAATTCACAGAATCGATTTGAAGATGACGATGATTTTAATTCAAATCAACTCGCAGCTAATAAAAATTGAACAAGACAACTATATTTTTTGCTAATCAGCTTGTGTAAGCTTAAACAAATTCCTTTAATACTTTTATGACTTATGAGTGAGTAATATCAATGATACCAAGGCACAAGCACGCAACAAGGCTGAAGTTGTAGAGGAATTAGAAAAAAATGATTTCGCTCTCTCTAATTTCTATAATGCATCTACTCACATTTTTTTAATGTGGTGGTTAGTCGCATGCACATGCGTAAGGGTCGTCTCTCATAACTTCGAGTCCGAGTCTAATCTAAAGTGATTGTACTATAGTCACAATTTTTCAAAGTTTCAAGAAAGAAAAAAAACTTGCCGAATCACCTTTTACTTAAGTACGGAAATTATCATATGACAATGCAACTATTTACAAACACTTGTTGTGAACTGGCAAGTCTAGAAAAAGTAATTGAAAATGTTTTTGAATGAACCTTACACGAGTTACAAGCAAGGTTGCACTATGTAATTTTCTCAGCAAAAAAATGTGGCCAAAATGCAGACTGAGCTTTGTACATGTGGTCAAAGGTAAGTGGCACTTACTAAGACAATACCTATATATATGCTTTGTTAGTCATCGCCAGTTTTTTTCCTGTTCACTTCCGTCGATGCTAGAACTAAATTAATCTTTGTCTGCAAAATGTCTGCCAAGATTAGCATCGACAACTATATTAGCAAGTTGTTTTTTAAAAGCAGGTAGAACATTTTAGCATTTAATCCTAGTTTTACTTTGTCATGTGTGCAAATGTTGTTGGGCTTTTAGCACATTGGTCTTTTGATTTTGATTCTCCCGATGACTAATGACACAAATGTACGGATAGTTTCAGTAAAGGGTAAGAAAGCCATTACAAAATTATTGGGAAGACACGTCTTCACTTAAGAAACATGATTACAATGTGGATATCACCCTCATAAAAAATTGAAACTTAATATTGGCAAGTTCGCAGTTTCCTTATCGTGAAGGTATCTCTTGCAAGTGCGTGCTACACGCGCTCTATAAACGACAATCGTACCAAAATAAAATTGGTTTGATTGTCTGGTGGCCTTTTTACTTATGTTCTTCAATGACAGACACAGGTTCCGACAATCTGAAATCTGGTAACTTTTCTTGAAGCAGAGAAATACAATTTAATCAGTCCATAACGGTGTGTCTCAGATGGTACCCTGTTTTATAAGAGCTTTGTTAGAGCAGAAAGAAGCAGGCCTATTATTTACTTGTCCTAAAGGCAGTGTCAAGCGTTTTAAAAGTAGGTTTACATCTTCTTCCAAAAACGCAGTTCATACTTCTCAAATTCGCAATAATCATAAATAATATTTTTTTGTTCTTTGAAAATAATCAGGATTTACGTCACCCTTTAAAAAATTGAGTTTTGTATAATGTATTTAGAAAAATGTAGGTGGTAGTATGTAAAGGTGAGTAGAGTACGACAAAAAATATCCTTTATTAACGTACCTGATCAGGTATTTCACAATTTTACTCTGGGGAACTTTATTACAAGTGAACGAATGAATAAAATATGTGTAATATTTTAAAGCACACCTCCACTTTTGTAACTTTCCCGATCAAACTATTTTTTTTTGCAGAATTGTCATTCTTACTGCATTTGCAACGTGCCCATCTGTAGGGGCATTATTGGATACAGTAATACAACTGCAACGAAAAAAAAGTATTTTGCAAGTCAATGTCTTTTTTTTTAAAATAAATTAAAGATGAAAAAAAAAATCACACAAAAACACCGCAACACTATGTATTCTTTTTTTTATATCTTAACACCTGGTTCGAATTATTGGAAAAGATGAAAATGTGCTTGCAACAATGTGTCAAAAATTGTCTGCCGGTTTAATTCCGCATTCAACAGCATCACTGCTCACGTTTTTAATTTGAAATAGGTATATAGCTACACGTAATAATAAATTCAACCAAATCCACTCGACAGTGTTTCTTCAGTGACTTTCTGAAATAGACTGAGGGTTTGTGTGGCTGCAGTAGTCCCAAGATCCAAGCTATATAAGTTGTTCTACAACAGTGCACGCACTGCTTACTTTTTAGAAGACAAGCTTCATTATTATCATTATTATTACATTATTGGTACACGTTACGTAGGTATACATAGCTCGCTGCAACAAAGATCAGTGCGCTAATCCTATTATAATATGATATCAAGTTTCTGTGCGCATCACAGTAGAGTACAAACTCGCACACTACTACTTACTATGATATCAGTCGTGGAGTGGAGTAGTCGCTAGCTATGTTACTTCTTCTCTGAAGGGTGAGCAACGTGTGAACAAACATGATACGTTATTGCCTGTGTTCTGGTAAAAAAAGTAAAACATGTAAGCGATTGTTGTTAGTTGTTACGTCTGCCGGCCGACCATGGCTCTCTTCTGTCTTCTGAAGGAATAAACGTGTATGTTGATAGTCATGAAACTGTACGTTTCACATAATGATGTAAATTATATTATTTAATAATAATTTTCCGAAATCTTTGCGTGTGGTAAACACACAAAAATTCACACTCTCCTCGAAAAAGTTTTTATTCCTGGGATATCATTGCGACACTTGATTGCTGTTATGTACAGAATTCAATTTGGTAAGGATGGAGTTGACGATTTTTTTACAATGGCCTTTATTGTGGTTGTAAATAAATCCTCCGTCAAATTGATACGTGATGGTGATTCTTTGCATAGAATTAATTTTTCAAAATTATTCTGCAAAATGAACACGTATTATAGTTCTATAATTATTGTTCTATTTGCATGCTCACTTTAAAATACGGAAGTAGCAGTACTGTCATAAATGTAATTATGGAACCTTCTTCGATCTTGATAGAGTGAGGAAATAAGAATTTTCTAATTAATTTCCCGCATTTATCTTAAACTCTAAGTTAAGATACAATAATTTAAGATGCAATTTCTACCCTAGCAAAAAGCTCGCCCTGTGCGCTGGTTCATCGTGGCATTTGAAAGAATCTGATGGATTTTGGGCTCCTTTCACTTGTACCGAAAGATTTCCATTCATGCTCACCGTAAACGACAATTAACTTCCTACAATATATTTTCAAAGAGCTGCTTGCTAAAGATCGAGCCTAAATTGATATAAAGAAATAGATTCTGAAACAGAAAACTTTTACATTTTTTTAAACAAATATATTGGAAGTGGCCTAGTTTGGCATTCAATCATATCTTTTACATCATATTTCTTGAATGCAAGCAGTGTGTTATGTAAACAAAAAACGAAACTCATCCCCTTCACTCACACCTAAAAATGCGAGAACGGAGACAAAAATATAGAAATCTGATTTACTTGCACATTTTCAATTGCACCACATCGTGCCATTTCTCATTACCGCTCCGTATTTGGAAATGACTTTTTTGGTCGTATTACGACACGAAAAACAAATGCTACATTTCACTTTATGAGATTCTGTGAGAACACTATGTTATTAATAGTCATCTCACACGATCCTGCTCTCGTAAGTACGATGACCAAAAATCCTTGCGCAGAAGTCTCATTGTCGTGATGAGTTAAAGTAGCTAATAAATAGAGGCTTCTTTACCAAGAATGTTTACCATGAATGTGAGGAGAAACATCATCAAACTTTGTGTAGGATTGTTTTCCTTTGTGGGGAAGCATGTAGAAGCAGACACTCCACTTGTTCACTGTATCTATAATTCAA
>JAHZNF010002906.1:0-10099 GCA_027744215.1 Troglopedetes dispersus
AAATTTTCTTTAAATTAATTTACAGAAAATTGCTGGAGGCTTGAAACCCGTTCCTCGAAATGGATACGATGGAGAAATGATGAGTAAGGCTGCAGAGGGCGTTCAGAGCATCAAGATTTCTCAGACGAATAACGATACATCTGCCCCAGAGTCGCCTAAGCTCGTCCCGAACAACATCCATCTCCAGAATAACAACCCAACAGCGGATGAGGGGTCACGTACCCCGAGTGGTGTTCGAAACCAGCAGGAGAGCACGTTTTCCATTGCTGGAGGAGATTGTAAGAACTTTTATGCATTTCAAAAAACTCATTGCCCACAATATTATACACGTTTACCATGCTCCGCTCATGACATGTGAGCAAAAAATGCTTTTGAAACACTCATCACTGACTGTACTAAATAAGGCTTGAAGTTCCCTTATTTTTTTAAGCACACGCTTTCAGTCATTAGTTTTTAATCCTATTTTTCGTTTGTCTTATTTTATTTTATGTTTTGCGTTTCGTCCTTTGTCCCGTTTACCTTACCTGGTAAAAAAATCACTAGCTAAAGCTAAAAACGGTGCTACTGGTGAAGAAGCCGCTGTAACTCCACCACAGCTTCCTGGCGCTGCCAAAAATGGTAGCCCTCCAGGTGACGACACCCCAACTCGACCTTCCGTCAAAATGCACGCACCGCCTGGCGGATTCTCCTCTGGACTGTGGTGAAGAGACTGCTGAAGTCAGAAAATAAACTGAAGAAAAATAAATTTTAATTGCAGCAGCCAGAATTTAAATAGCCACAGGAGATTTTTTAAATTTTAATTTGGTTTATGTCCTACAATTCTTCTATTTGTGTTTTCCTTGGAATAATAATTTTAGTGTAAAAAATATGCGGCAGTTTATGTCATTTTACTATTAAAGTTATGTTTTATAGTGTCGTGACCACCTCATCAGTTTGCCACGTGCTTGATAAAAACCCTCCTTCTTGGTGTATAGTTTAAAATAGTCATGAAAGACCGACTAAAACGCTGATTTATTTGTTTCCTTAAAAAAATTGATAGTACAAAATGAAGATACTGATTATTATTTTAAAGCATTTGTAGATTTTATGCGTGCGCTGCTTGGTTGATATTATTTGGTTTGTATAAAATGAGTTTTGTTGCAAACTTGATTTCAAATAAAATGTTTCTTTGGATGAAAACTATTTACTTGCACAGCAAATCTGTCTATTGGGATTTTCAAGTACTGATTTAAAATTGTGGATTTGAGCAAAAAAGTAAATCTTGTTTTTTTTTACTTTCTTCTCTCCCTTTATTTAGCTGTGGAGACACGAACATCCGTTCGGATAAGACATCCTCCTGGAGGGAGGTCATCCGGTTTGTGGTAAATGTGGAGGCAAGCATCATCATCAACTCATGAAAATGTTCGCAACTACCATTTAAGAAAAACTGAAAAAAAATATCCAAAACAGTATCTCATTCAGTTGTCAAAACCTTGTTGTAACTCTTCAGTTCCTTATCAATGTCAATTCATAATTTCTATAGAAGCTCTCAATAATAATCATGACAAATACAAAAAAATCGTTCTTTGAGAACCTTTTGATCCCTTTGAAAAAAAAATGAACATTTGAAAAAACTGCCAACATCCTGTAAGCAGGGGTTTTGACTTGGACTTCGTTCTTCCAGAAAAAAAAAACAAAGGAAGATATAGAATATACCTTTAAAAATGCTTTTAAATGAGTAATTCGGCAGTAATCATTTGTCTTCTTCGTTTCATATTATATCAACCTAAAAAAAACTTTGATAATAGAGTTTAAAAAAAAACTTGATGATAAGGTTAACTTATTGTGCTCTACTACTATCTACANGGTCCCTACCTTTGGTGCAAAATAGTCAACTACTGAAGCCAACATAATTGCACCGATCCTACAACTAAAAGCAAATAATTTTCATGTTTTCGTGGGTTTTATTGATCTATGTTAGGTTAGGTTCGGTCAGGTTCGGTTTTTAAAAAAATTTTAAAAAATGAAAATTTTAAATGCAAAGGTAGGGACCTTTGGGTTTTTGGAGGGTCAGTAAAGTAAAGCCAACCCACAAATCAGCTTCCAGGATTTTATAAGAATACTCTCTGATTACAGGATTTCATATTGTATTTAACCTTTTTAATTTGTCGTGTAGGTCGAGTAGAAGGTTAGGAACATATATTGTGGATATAAAGTACATTTAGTACATTTACATAATATATTTGATAGCTGATAATCAACATTTACATAAAATACAAAAGAACCTGTAAGACATGCATGCAACAATGCATAACATTATGCAAATCATTTAATCATTTAACTTACCAAAACTTTACTATGTCTATTCATTTGTAAAAGTCAACATTTTCTTTTGGGAAAAAATATATTTTCCTGTTGTCTCGGTGATTAAGTTACCAAAAAACCATGTACAATAATGATATGGTATGTTGTACAGAGTACGATAATCAACATTTTTTCCGAGTGAACGTAAACAATATATTATTGTGATGTTTCGTTTTTTTTTAATTATTAAAAGCCCGCCACACCCAAAGGCCCAAACAAGTTGGTTTTAATTATTACGTATTTTTGTGTGATCACAATAGCAAATTAAGTTTCTGCGATACTTTTTTGGTTGATATATAATTTATAGTTATTTATGCCTGTGTGTGTACTGTGTACCTTCCACTACATAATTGCTATTTGATAAATTTAATGTGTATTTACTAAATATTATGAATTTACTAATTGACACAATGCCCATTGAACAAGACACGCATAATATTTATGTATGTATCCTCTGCTATACATTTATATACAAAAATATTATAATTTTTGTAACATTAGATTTTTAATGAGTAGAATGAGAATGCCTTGCTGTTTTTTAATTAAAAAAATATGAGAGCGTTAGCAAAGGTGACACCGGACGGAATTAATGAAGCGAAGAGGTCAGGGATTTGTATTTGAATTTATCCAAGCCCAGCCAGATGTTGTTTAGCTGTAATCATGAGACACTTGATATAAATTCTTTTTTGTAAAAAAAATTATTAGACAAAAAAAAACAATTGTTGCAATCATGCCTTCATCTAAAATTAGTTGAACTAAAGAAATCAACTGCAATGCGTCAATCATAATCTATTATTTAGTGACTAGAATGAAAATAGAATGTAAATATCACAACCAAAAAAAAATTGCGATTGAGGTCGGTCTCCGTTTCTTTCGGGAAGGTGGTGGTTTGTACGTAAAAAAAGATTTTTGCTGGTACACTAATTTAAAAAAAAATAAATATTAGTTACTGAACTGTAAGTATGATCACATTTTAGAGTTTGGCTCACCTCTTTTTATTTTAAAATAAGTTACACTCGATGCATGTGATTATTGTGAACTTGATTTTTTCCTTCCAAAAAAAGGATATCATTTGAAAAATGGATGACAATTATGATGATTAGTTGGTTAGTGAGTTATGATAGTACAAACTATTATTTATACCATTTATTGCAACAAGGAATAGATAGATTAGATGTATTTATATGAATGTAACGATTAAATTATTTCGATGAGTTTTATATTAACGTTTAACCAACCCAATTAATTACATCCATTTAACTAAAACGCTGCTGAGACGGAAGAAGTATTTACTTCAGAAATGTGTAAACCACAAATTGTTTATTTACCTCTGAATCATAACTCTACAAACAGGTCAAAAGGAAGTTGTGAGAGAAAAAAAATTATGACCAGAAGAATAGGTGGCAACTGCTTCAATAATTATAAACTGCTTGTTTCACGTATTATTTAAGAAGATATGAATAACATGAAGAAATAATGTTAATCTTAACTGCAACAAAAAAATTACTGTTCTAGAATAAATACATTAAAAGAAAAAACTGCAAAAAAAATTATTTTCTGGCATTATGAATCTATTTTACAAAAAAATGTTCACTTGTAGAAACGTTTGAAAATACTTGGTTCGCGTATATCTAAACTATTGTTGCTCAATGTCCAGGCGAGGTCTAACATTGCGTCCTTCTTGAGAGTAAGGTTCCTCCGGGGAAGTATTATCACTGGAATCCACCTCCATGTCCTCGTCACCGGAGTTTTCCAGTGGCGCCTTTCTTTTAGTCCCCGACGTTCCTCTTCTGGCTTCCAGTTCCATGACGGCCTCCTGAAAAACGTAGCCACGCTGCAGGTCACAGAGTTCAGCTGCCTGATCTGCAGATATCATGATTGTTCGTCCCTTTTCCCAGAGTAGGTTGTGGGCATCGAGGAATGAAATATTAAATCGCTTCATTAGAAAACCTATCATGACCACACCAATCGCTTGCTGACCGCGTATGCCCACAATCAGGACT
Source organism: Troglopedetes dispersus (assembly GCA_027744215.1). NCBI lineage: Eukaryota > Metazoa > Arthropoda > Collembola > Entomobryomorpha > Paronellidae > Troglopedetes > Troglopedetes dispersus. The sequence goes on from JAHZNF010002906.1 coordinate 4,347, forward strand.
TTCCCTCCTGAGGCTAAACACACTTGTATGAATGTCAGAACTGTATTGATTATATTGCCAAGTTCGGAGCGATAAATTGGAGTCACATTTTCGCCGAACTGGCGCTTATGACGATTTAGTTCTACCAACAGGTAGGTAAAATCCTTCCACTGTTGAATTGAGGTTAAGCGATGTACAGCGAGATCCTGAGCACATATGATATGAGTGATCCCGGCAGCCTTCAAGAGCTTTGGACCCCCAGGACTGGTTCCATGATACAAACCCAGAAAGACACCGGGCACGATTTCGTTCATAACAGTGCCAGGGTCCGGAAGTAACTGGCCCATGTGTTTCACTGCTGCCTGACCCGTATTCTGTGATGCCAGTGGAAAGTTATCAACAGCCAGATCTTCTCCTTCCATTCTTGTCCTAATCATCATAAACAAAGACAGAAGAAAGGCTATTAAAACATGAACTAAAAACGGCTTCGAAAAAGTTTTTTTGTTTTCTTTTTCAAATTGAATCTCAGGAAGTTTTCAATAATGTCTAGTGTTTGTTACCCACAATGCAGAAAGAAATATTTTGTTCTTCAAGGAAAAATCAATGTTCGAAAATAATCAGCAGAAAATTATTCTCTCAAGTCAATGTTTACGATTCACAACAGAAACCCAAGGAGTGCATGTAGTCGTCACGAAAAGTCCAAGATAACGTGGCAAAATGTGAATACGACAAGACCGGCGACGCGGTGGCGACACAAAACCTGGGCCTTCACAGACGACGCGAACTGCAAATGTGCAACAAAGAAATGCATCCAGTGCATGTATTTACAGTTGCATGTAATGTATAATTACTTCACAACAAAGCAGCGAGCACGATCTCTTGCTCGCTGAGAACTCTTTGTTGCAATTGACATGTATTCCAGAGATGGTCGGGAATCGGGAAGACAGACAAGCCTGAATATTGTAAATTCAGCTGGACAAGGAAATAATATTCGTATTTCTGCCATATTGTAGGACCTATAAATCAGGAGCCCAGTAACATGCAGAAGATACGAATATTATTTTTTATCTCCCGTTGAATTAAAAATAGGCAGGTTTATCTGTCTTCCCGTCCATCCCTGATTATGACTTTGATTGTATTAAAAAAGGGTACAACACTCATCAAGTTCAACATTAATATTACTATGCAATTATGCGTGTGGATCGAACGGTTGACTTTTAGACAGCAGTCCAGTTCAGTCGTCACTTGTCGCCCGCCACTAGCTTTACTACTGAGCGTCACTTGATTCTTGATTGATTGCAGTATAATGCCAACGAAATATTACAAAGACAGGAAATGTAAATGGGAAGGTTACTATAATACCAAAATTCACCTCTCAAATCTCAACTAACGGATCTAACCGTGGAAACTGGCAACTATTTCACTGTTTTTGCCGGGATTTCTGAGATGTTGAATGCTGACGTGGTAGGCAATCTAAACAATATGCATCAAGTATGCGTGAATATTCAAATTTACTCGGTCAGTCGGTCCTGCCACTAACAATACATTTTATCGCCGTGCTGCAATCGCAGCAAATCATAATTCATATTATGTGCATTTACATAGTTTTACACATAGTGCACGGCACGTACGCAATTTCATTTCTCAAGAAAAACTTTGATGGCTTTCTGGAATCATTAAATGTTCCTCAAGGTAGCATTTCATAACCCGAATCTACCACATGAAAATGATTTGCAGTAAACAAGTTATAATACTATGATGCTTTCATAATGTTGATATTTTAGCTTGACTCTAGTTTCATACTGTTTTTAAAATACGAAAGTGAATCCTCAACAACTTTGACCTGTCGTAATACAACTCTGCTTGAAAAGCTTACCCAAAACGCATCATAAGAAAAATCCTGGGATAATCAAGACTTTTATTGAGTGATGCTCGCTGCTCAATCCAATCGTCTTTACTTTGTTTATGCAACTTTATGCAATTTTCACGTTCCTGCCGCGAGTTCCTCTGCTTATTTTTTTGCATCTTGTTGCACAATAATATTATGTAAGATATAATATAAGGTATTTGGTTCACCACCACAGCAGCAGCTCGCAGTAACAATGAGTTACAGTAATCGAATGCAAAAAAAAATCTTTTTTTGGATATTATGTATTTACTCGCTGATTTGCTTCAACATATAGGACACCGAAATCTGCTTCTGGAATGTTAACCAAAAACGGTGAACTAATGATAATGTAAATACACCACACATCAATTGCATCAAGGAGAGTCCACGTAGGCGTAAGCTTTCTGCGATACGAAAATTCTAGTCCATTTCTTTTCTACCAAACGAGCATTTTGTTGATTGATATATTTTCTGGGAAACATTGTTTTAATTAATACTTTTGCCGACGCGAAGTGACTAAAAAGAACTCATCATCAACCCATGCATGCATGCATACACACTTTTCCAAAGGCAAAAACATGTAGACCTATTATAGCGTAAGGATTAATTTGCAGAAAGAAAAAAATGGTGTGCTGGCTGGCGCTGCTGCCCTCCCACACGACACACATACCAGGTTTTTTATCTGAGAAGAAAAGGAATATCTTTGACATTTGTTTTCCAAGAGAAGAATTCGAAATGGTCGGAACAGATAATTTTGCTAGAGAAGGTGAAAGCCTCCTTTTTTCATCAAAATGTGCGTGGATCAGTGGAAAAAAACTTTTCACTTCCACTAACTATTCACTTGAAGATATTGCATTTCTCCTCATTGACTTTTCATATAATATTTTTTTTGCCATCATCATAGACGGGAGCTGCAATTTTTGCTCTTTCTCACATAATCATCATCATGATCATCGTCAATTTTTTAAATGAAACTTTCTCGAAAAGGTCGAACCCTGAAGAAAGGAATGATCAAGTACATACATTCCCAAAAATGAAGAAAGACAATGCAAACTTTTTTTTTTCATCTACTATCTTTTTGTCAGCCCACTCTAAATTTTTCATCGTGATCATCATCATCATCATCTCTCTCTCTGACTGTTCTGGGGACTCATCATCATCCTCATTCTTACATCCGCTTTTCCCCCTTCAAAAATATATAATTCCAAGTCGAAACTTTCGCATCTCGGAAGAAGAACAACAACAAAAAAAAATGCTACATTCTCGTGGTACTGCAAAAAACATGTTTCAAAAAAATATGTGTTCATAATAATGTCTCTTCTACGTTTCCCTTTCGCATTATATTTTTTTTGTTTTCACCCAACTGAAAATTCGATCAAAACAACAAACACTCTTGTGCACAAGACTACACTGTTTGTTTGCTCTTCACACAGCCAGCAAAAATGCAAGACTTCAAAAGACGAGAGCGAGAGAGAGAGAGAGAGCCTAATGTGGAGATAAAAGTACCAAGGTTTTGTTTTTAACACGATGTATATATTATTTTTTACATTTCTCTTCTCCTTTGTTATTATTATTACGTCTGTTCTGTTCTCTGACTCGTCAACTTTTTTCCTCTCATAGATTTGTTGCCCGAGGTGAATTGTGATGGGTAAGCACGCACAAACTACTTAACCATAAAAATAAATGCCACACAAACATTTATTTCCCAATTCGCAATTCGTGGAACACGAAACATGCTTTTGCGTTGGTGGAGCATGTGGCAGAAAGCGTCTGTTTCCCTTCTTCTTCTTCGCCAGTAGAACAAAAAAAATACAGATTACATGTCGATTTTTTATGCCAATTTTACAAGCCGGAATCTCCACCAATTTACCAAGCAAATGTGTCATGGAAGACTACACAAATCGGATTTGTCGTGTTTCACTTCTTCTAAAAAATAGGGAAAATCAATTCGGCATGAAGAATCCTCCCATTTTAGACATAAAACTGGAAAAAGGGAATGATATTAAGTCTCGGAAAATAGGATTAAGGATTGACGTTCACAACGCAAGTAGAGCATGCTAATATACAGTTTGTTTTAAAACAAGTAGAAGAATTTAACAGGCAATTATATACGTAACGTAGAATGTTTGTTTAGTCAAGCATTTAAGTGTTTTGTGAACAACAGCAAAATTATACGACTGGATCAAATTCATTTCTCAGATTTTCTCTCTGTTTTTTTGCTGACAAGCCTATTAGAGCGGAGTTGAACTCGACATGAAGATAGCAACATCCTGTCATTCAAAATCTCCATAATATGTAACCTAATATTGTATCTCTGATATTCTAATCGCTACAAAACAAATCAAGTACCTCGTGCCATCCTATAATGTCTGTCTCACTCGTTTTTTCCCTTTGTTCTCACTTTTTTATTACCATATTTTCGTCCATCTTTCTAGCTCTCTCCTCACAGAAGAAAGAAACTCAATTTTTCAATTTCTAAAAGGCTAGCGACAGACAACGTCATCCTTCTCCTTCGGACCATTTTTCCACCTTTTACAATGTTTTTTGTTTCAAGTAGTGTTCTTCAACAGTACAGAAATACTTTTCGCATGCTTCATCATCATCATCGTCATCATCATAGTAGTGGCAAAAACAAGGGGAAAAGCCTTGGACAAAGTAACTCCCATATTTTCCCCCTTGTTCTTCTAAGCTTCCATCTCAACAAAAATTCTTTTGGTGAGGAGCTCAGAAAAAATTAAAAGTAATGCATATTCGCCACCACTCTTTTCCATCTTTTTATCATTTCACCATGTAAATATGTCCATGTAATATTAAACTTATCGCTGAGCTCCTTGTCTACATTATTTTTTTGCATGGAATTTTGAGGAGGACGACGCGCGGCCGCTGCGTGTGGTCGTGGTGGCCAACGACACAAACCAAAAGAAAAAAAATTGTGCACAGATATATATGTACATACCTTATTTTTCACAAGTATAATATAACTCTCTATGGCAGAACGATATCATTTTTCTTCTATAATTATATTTATTCGTTTCATTTAGCAAAAAACTGCTAACCAGAGCTAATTTACAAGAAGAAGGGAAACGCTATTCCAATAAGACAAGTTATACAGCAAAAAAAAGGTTTCCCCTATCGCTTCCCTTCATTCAATGTTGGTTGATATCACCATCCTTATCATCATCATCATCATCATATTTACATTTTGCTTGACGTTCGCTTCTCCCTTGTTTGTTTGTTCTGCTCTGTAAGACATGTTTTATGCACTAACTGTTCCACCACTAGTTCCCATCTAATCTATTTCGGAGAAACAAGGAGAACAAAAAAAAAATTATGTGTGTACATTTATTTAGCTCAGGCTTTTATTATCCGGTGTCTTCTGCCCAAAAAAACAACTCCTCATAATAACACGAGAAAAGGATCTATATGCTGTTTGGTCGCATCCGGAATATATTATTATAGCAAACAAAGAAGTCCGATCCATCTTCATAAATTGAGGGACCTGTTTAATAATTGTTGAAGGAAAGACCTGCCGAAGAAGAAGGTAGTAAAAACCTATTTTGTTTTCTCTTTCTTTGTTGTTTTACACACTACACCTCTCTACAATACATTTTTCAAAAACATTCTTCCTCCTTTTTCCTTTATCATATCATTGAAGAGAGAGAGAGAGAGAAAAATATCCTCTTGCAAAAAAATGTATAATCTTTGTCTCCATTTGTTCTGTATCCTTCTCCCTTTTTTTCGCAAACAAACATGATACAAAGGGGAAAAACTACAAAATGTGCCTTTAGCTCCTCTTCTCTGCTCATTTTTTTTTCTCTCACAGAGTGATTAAAGCTCCTTCTGTGTGCTTCTGCTTGGGTTCGTGAGCTCTAGCTCTTTTTCCTGT
>JAHZNF010002907.1:0-17381 GCA_027744215.1 Troglopedetes dispersus
TATCCATTAAGGTTCCCCTTTTTTGTCTACAAACAAAACAGCAACAACTATGGTTTTTATGGTACTTGTATGAGTGCGGACTTGTTGTGTCCAACTGGAAATAAAAAAAAATTGTTGGTCCACTGTCTCGACAAATAACGGAGCTTTTATTTTTGTCACTTACTATCACACACTTTATGTCCTTGGTGAAGTGGTTGTGTCAAACAAGTGTGTTGTGTTTTTTGTTGTAACATACACAGTGGGAGATTATGAGCACTGTTGTTACTTTTTTCTGGAAAAAAGGTGAAAAGGAAAACATAGAGGGAACTCTTTTTCCCCTTTCTCTTTTTTTATACACAGGTTCAGCCACATTTTTTTTGTTCCTTAGTCTTTTTATAGAATAATCTGAAAGGAAGACACGTTTAGTGTTTCCTTTTTTATAGTTGCATACATATAAAGTTTTTATAGTATGATGGTGTTTTCACCAAAAAAAAAGAAGAAGAATCCATTTGGGAATGTGACGAATGTAAGAATGGTCACTGACGTCAATATCTTCTTTTACTCAATTTTCTGTCGTAACCTTTTGTTCAAAAGTAGAAATCTATGGAGACATGTATATCAGTATTTATCTAGGGAAAGTTTAATTCTCTCTGGTCATAGGGCTACTTACGATAAGTACCTACAAGACTCGGATCCACCAAGTCACTTACCTAGCGTTCCTTCGCAAAAAAGGTTGATACCTTGATCACAGTTATATAGACTGCGAGTAAATATGGAAAGACAAAATGCTGGAAAGTCATGCCTGCCCTCCTTTACACTGCTAGTTATAGATATGCTCCATTAGTTAAGGTGGTTCATGTGTGCACAAAAATAAGAGAATCAAGAAAGAAAACAGTGCACATAAGTATACACACACTAGGACATAAAACGAAGTGAAAGTACTTTACTTGAAAAAAAAGAGAGCAAAGAAAGGGGGAAAATATAGGCAACGAGCAAAGATCCTCTTTTTATGTTTCCTTTGGGCATACTTACTTAGTGCGTGAAGCCAAACAATAATTGTTGCCCCACTTGTTTCCATCTGTCTGTGCGCCTCACTATCTCTTTATTGCACGAATTAGACAGAGCCTCCTCGCTGTCTGCCTCACTCTCCTTCTGCTGTGTTTCCTGGATTCTCTTCCTCACTTTCTCTGCAGAGCTAAGCGCGAAATCCGACGTGGTGAGTACAGGATAGACACATTGTGTCTGGCAAGGTTACCTTAACTGACTATCTCATGCAATTCAACCGTATGCTCCAAAAAAGGTATAAAACTTGTATCTTTCGTCTATATTATGCAAAGAAAACCTTGCTGATTTCTTTTGTCAGCATAAAATGTGCTTTAGCTTCTTTTCATTAGATACGTTTCGCTAGAATACGAGGGTGTTTCAATGCCTCCGTCAGGATTGAACTCTTCTGTCATTTTGAATACGCCAATTATGCCGGACGCGTGTTGCCATTAAACTAGCAGCTCATGAGCTATCGATTACATCATTATGGCTTGAGAATTAAAGTGTTTTTAATGGTGTACTGAGGATATTTTAGAATCTCAAAAGGATGTAAATCAGAGGCAAGACTTTCCAGCTTCCAATTAATTTATGAATATATGAGTAGACAATCACAAGTCACTTTGGGGTAGCTTGATGTCCCCTTTAGTTATTTCCTGGAAAGTTGTTGTGATTGATTAAGCTTTACAAACTGCCAGACACAAAATTCAGATAAAAGTAGAGAAAGTAGAGATAAAATTGTTCCTGCAATTTTCAAGCTATAAATTTCCAAATTACACAATCATTCCTGCCAACATTTGGCAACACTGGAAAGCTCTTGAGACGATCTTCCGACTGACACACATCACTCATAATCTCTTCTGCGAGAAAATATTAGAGCATGTGTCCTGGCGGATATATGAAAACCTACGTGAATTGCGTCCAAAACAAACTGGCGATATGGTTCACCATTGCAAAAGATTTTTAACCATCTTTTGAGAAATCAGATAGTGTGAATCAAATTAAAGAGTACAACCTTGCTTGCCAGGGAAAGTGTTCACCTGTGCCTCCGCATATGGAACAAGTTATGATACAAAAAGAAGACACCCGTTGTGTTTTCTGGAAACATTAGTTATGCAGAATGTAGCATTTGTACCTCGCAACATATGAGGATGTCAATTCAACTTGCATTCTTTTAGATTCTGCTTGAGTTAACTAGAAAGATACATACATATATCCAACTGATATATTCTGTTTTCAACTGGACCTCTTTAGAGTTTCAGGGTCGCATTTAATTTTTAAGAAACACCAGAAGACACATCACCCATACATTCATTTAGTTTTGGAGGCACCGGAATAGATTCCTAGCACAAGATCGCCATACGTGAAATGCCTTTTGTAACGTGTAATTGGTTGCCTTCTTTGCTCCACACAAGAAGCTACAATATGACCCTGCCATGTCAGCAGAGTAAAGAAGGGGAAAATATTTGAAGTGGATTGTAATATTTAGTAGTCCGTGAAGGAATTGAAAGGGGGAAATGAATTTTTCTTCCCAGAAACGTACATCCTCTCATCCTCATAAATTGTAATCGTTTTACGACTACCTTTCTTCTTTCTTTGTGAACAGACATTCCTCTTCCTTTTTTATACTATTATAGCCCACGAAAAGAATATTTGAGAAAGTGACCGTATAAAAAAATATTTTCCCTTCGTTTTAGCCCCACCATTCTGATATCTTTTCCTGAATACAATGCACAGATGTCCCACTCCTGCCGGCCCATTGTGTGTGCATGTATTTTGTGTAGGTGGGTGGGTAACACATGCAAAATAAGAATATCTTATCCTGAATACAATGCACAGATGTCCCACTCCTGCCGGCCCATTGTGTGTGCATGTATTTTGTGTAGGTGGGTGGGTAACACATGCAAAATAAGAAATAACAGGGTTGACAGCACATCTCTATCGCAACTGACAAGAAAAAACGGTCCATTAATCTTTTACCTGGAAATCGTGATGAACCTATGGGAAACGCGAGAGATCGGGTCCGTTTCGCAGAGTTTCTTTTTGGGTTTGACCGTCTTCGCTTTGAGAAAGGCTGCACATTTTCTGGTTTCAGCTCAAGATAACCTGGAGATAAATTTTTTCCCCGTGCTATGGTTAACTCTTTAAATAATTCCCCACTTCTTCCAGAAAAGATGTAGTCATTCATCACCTCCACAAGTATTATTCACATTTTACCACCTTTCAACTCAATTTCCCAACTTTCTCTGTCGTTCCAAGCTAAACTTTTTTAACTGCTTTTCACATGCAAAATGAATGCTTCCCTGCTCAATTCCCTGTTTTCCTGAAAGCATAAATGGATACATTGTACGTGGAAGTAGTGGCAACATTTCAAGTTAAACAAATGAAATGCAGCCGGTACAATAAATCCAGCAATTTATATTTTTTACTTCTTTTTATCTGACGATTCTCAGGGAAATGAAGTGTGTGTTTGGAAGAAGTATTAATTCAAGAATCGTCAATATTGAATTGGACACAGTGCAGACACTAAATTATGGCCCAATTCTGACTTACAAGCAAGTTACATTAGCAACTTGCTTCATCTTCATAAAAATTAAATTGTCTGAAAAATGAGAATCCGACAGAATGTCGTCACATTCATTTTCCAAACTTTCCACCAAATAAAGTTAGCAAATGTTTTTGTTTTAATAACGAGAAGATTGGGAATTTAATAATAAAAATCATGAAAAGGAGAAAATTAAGCCACTCGTTTTCCAAAATGTTTTATTACCAAACACCTTCAAAAAATTATACGTGGAGTTATTATCTCCTGAACATAGTAAAAATTACAATTTGTTTGTTCATTCTGCTATTCACAATGTCCCAATAAAAATCCACCCAATCCAGAATGTTTTCATGTTCTCGTCCTGTTGGAAAAAGTTGTTGGTTTTAACTGCCGAGCGTTTTACTGTTCCGTGTTGAGGACAATCTTTAAAATGTTTTGAACCTTTTTCATATTCTCATTCATTCGAGTCATTAATTGACTGCTTGCATGAATTTGGTCATTGCAAAGTACCACAGCGACGCATCTTTCATTCAGTTTTTTTTTAATCTTTTGTTGACGCTTGTGAACACGGGATATGATAAAAAAAATTTCGATGGAAAGATATGGTCACAATTTACTCCCAGCTCCGCGGAATTCGAAGTGAAAGAATTTCTTTTTAAAAAAGTTGGGCTGGAGCGCAGCACATCCTATAATTCTGATAAAAATGATTATGCCAAGAATAATAAGTAGTAATAATAATAATACATTGAAACTGACAGTGATTTACGGTGAAAGTTTTTTTTTTGTGTAGAATGCGTGCTATTCTTAACACTTTTCTACGTAAGGAGTTCTCCTTCCTTCTTCAATCATCATATAAGCTACAAACAATCCTATCAACTCAACTAACGTCGACTTCCTCTCGGAGTAGGTCAATGGATAAGCGTTTCTTTTTTTCCGAACTAGTGACTGTAAAAAAAGCAACTACTACTATTACAATACATTTTTGTGTCAGAAGTGTACCGTTCATCCACAAACTTTGAATCGAATTGACGCCAAATTTTTTATACTGAGAAAAAATAGGCAAAATATTGTTCATTATAGGAATGCATCTACTTAAGAGTTTTAAAGTTATCCTTTGATCTATCTACAGTAAAGAGAATAATAAGAATACTGGTACTACGACTAAAGTGGAGTTTTTTTTGTTTGGAGTAAGCGAAAAAAAAAATTTCCTTTACTTCTAGAAAACATAATAATAATTTTCATTGGAAACATTGGGATTACAAGATGTACTTGAAAACTTTCAGATGGCACAATATGAGACTATTTGAACTAATAAATAAATAAAGTTTAGCGTAAGTCTTCTTTAATTGTAAGCTTCTTAAGAAAAAAAAACATAGTAGACTTGTAGTGACTCATATGTCGAAATAAATGATATTCGTGATAACTGTACAACTTTAGGGCCGTAACTGATTACTTTTAGATAAGTTTTAAACAGAATTTCCCGGAAGGCTAAACCAATTAGTGTTGCGTATACTAATCAATAACTAGCTCGTATTATATACACTTAACCTTAACAAATTTCAATCTTGACCGTTGGATTCGATTTGTTCCTTGGAAGCGAATTAACATAATAGATTTACTTTCGCAGTCCGCTCAGCATCATCGGTTCATTTTGATGATCTTGATAGCGACTGGAAGTAAGGAGAATTTTTTTTGTCAAATTCCTACTCGATCCTACTACTACACTTCGAGAGAGTTTCATAGTTTATGCGAAATCTACTTATGTAGTAATGTTGCGTAGAAGAAAGCACATTTTTAGACTTTCTAGTCTTGTTTCTTACAACTCGAGTAATATATTATGTATCTCCGAGAATTTTTGTTCATAAAAAGTTCTTGCAAGCACTCTATTTACACTTTAACATATAAAGTACTGCATAGTTGGAAGTCATAGTAGTATAAAAAATAAGTTTGAGGAAGATCATTTCATACGAGAATCTAATTATTATTGGTAACTTAATTTAGATTTTATAATAATATTTAATATTGGAGCCATATTTATGTGAAGCGATACCGGAAAGGAGTGACTAAGGTAGGGAATGAATGACATGAAATTGCACTATTTTTAAATTCCCATTCTTTATTCAGCTATCTTTCTCGAACGACCCCAGACTGACTACTGCTAAGATGTAAAAAAACAAACTCCCCGCTAAAAGAATTTCTTTTTAGGTAGACTCCAAGTTTTACAACCTGACTCATTTTTTAAAACTCTTGGTGTGCAACCACTTGATTCAAATTTTAATCACAACAGTAAAAAAACTGTTCTTTAAGGAGTTAAGTTAATAATACCGCAGCTGGGCTGCATCCTGCCTAGTGATTCTCACTTTGTACAGCACCAAGATTAAGAAACGACAATGTAGAATTTTAAGCGCTTCATTTCGTGTCCCCAGGCCTCGGGAAGATATTTTAGGCCCGAAAGCGTTTCCAAATTATATTGAGTGCTGGGATGTGTGCACAGAAGCCAGGAGCCCCAGGCAGCTGCTCACATCCTAACAGTCAATAGTCAACAATCATGTTATCTACCACCTACAATGTCTCTAATCAAGCGGAACGAATCACAATAAAAATTTAAGGGGAGAAAGGGATTAATGAACACGTCTACCATTTACTAAGATAGTATAGGTTCCAGATGTAAGCAGGTTTGAGGGTAGAAATGCTAGAACAATTCATGAATAGTTTTAGGGTAATTCAGGAGAAATAATTGTTACGTATTAGGACAGAGAATAATTGCGCGATGCAAGTTTGCTTAGAGTTATTGCTGTTATCAATAAATTATGACGAGCAAATGCTACAACTCTAGATAATCCTTGAAAACAATTTTAGAAAGGAAAATTTACGCGAACAAGTAGTCATAAAATGTATCCACATAATCTTAAAGTTTTTACTTATATACCATAATAATATATTAACTGTAGAACAACCATTTCTGAACTGATTGCGAGAAAACTGAAGTGAAGGAAAAAAAATTGTAGAAATTTAATCCCGACAATCGTCAATTTTTGTGACACGAATATAAGAAATAAATTTTAGGGGTAAGATATGAATAACTTGAAGAGTGAGAAGAAAAGCGTAGTCTAGACCTGACAGAAAACAATCCCAATGCTTGCCAACAATAAATACAACAAAAAATATATACTGACATCAGAGAAGCAAACAATAAGTAAATCATTATTTCTCACGTCCACTCTCCTCTCTGCAGGAGGATGGCTAAGCAACTTTGAAATTTTTATTCGATTGTATTATATGATATAAGCGAGTTGGTAACCCTTTGTTTAGCATGAAGCAAAAAATAATTTTAATAATAGTAATAATAACAATAATTATTACCAGTTTTTAAGCTAATGTGGGAAAAAACAGTTGTGTAATCATGGATATTAAATAATAAAGTATTTCAAAACGGAGATAGTATCTTACAAACAACATCGTTTTCAACAAATTCTGCATCTTCAATAAGTTCTTTGATTTTCTACCTGCCGTCTACTTTCTCTCAAAGATGTTGATTGTGTCATAAAAAACGTAAGGTCTTTAAAGTTGTGATCCACTAAAAGGTATGAGGAGTCGCAAACAGTGAGTCCTTCTATTTAACGAAACTATACAAATGAAACATCGAACATCATGGAACAAACAAAAGGTGAATGTGAGCATTTTAAGAAACGCGAAAAAAAAGAACTTGTTACGTAGTATGACTGGGTGATATGTATACAAACAAAACTTACTAATGATTAAAATATTTTTTCAATCAAAACAAAACTTGTAAAAAAAATCAAGATTCGCAAGGTTTTGGATTAGTTTTGTGTGTGAATTGAGCAGAGTTTGAAACATAATCATGGTAACTGCATTACAAGGTAAAATCTGACAACAATAATGGTAATTGTACTGTAAAAAATGTAGACATCACGAATCTTCTTCATTACTTCTCATTTCCCGTTTTCTAGTTATATAACTAAGTATTTCCCACAAGAAACTGAAATCTGAGCATGGAAGTTATTTCTGAACACAGGCAAAGTCGAGATAACTACTGCAAACACGAAAAAAATAAACACTATAAATACCACTGCGTACCCCACGTGTTCCATTACCAATTACACACAAAAATATATTTAGACATTCATACGTTGAACGATAAGGAGAAGAAGAATGTATTCAGTAGTGGTAATCAATCCACTAAAAATTAAAAGTTTTGACGAAAGAATATTTAAACATTATACATAACTACTATGATAAATGTTAGAAAAAAATCAGAGGTAATTTTTATCATATTACTGTTACCTAACTTGCTGAACAAAGCACCCATGATGTATGTATGGATGAGGTTATGGTACAAGGATAAGTTAAATAATTATGCTACTGATCATTAGTATAAAAACTATGATGATAATCACGACATGAGTGAACATTTGGTGCAATGGACAATGCGATTTTGATAAAGCAATTTTTTGTTAAGCAGAATGTATACTGACTGTTAGTGGAACGTTTAAAAATGGTTAAGTGGATTGGAAACTGGTGAGAAAAGAAACTGTATTGCTGACATTGTAGATTTCCAACCCACGTTTCGTTCACTTTGAAGATTTTAAAAAATACTACACTCCTTATTACTACTATGAAGGCACAAGTGTGCAAAAGTACGAATGATAAAGAGATATGAGTAGATAACCCATAAAGTTTATAGCTAATATATTCAACGACAAGGAGAATGGTGCGAAGGTGTTCGCTCCTCCCTGTAGATTTTCAAACCAGTGGAAACGAACTTCTTGAGTAATTCTTAATAATCTAAAAAATAGTTGTCCTAAAATATTAATCAAAATATTTTCCTCAAACTTGGAAGGAAAAATGTACGCACCAGACTTGACCCCAACAATTTTTGCTGATACGGAGAGACGTTGTTTAGACGAGGGTGGTGACTAATAATATTATTATACTTACTATGACATAATTTTATTCTTGTTTCAAGGTTTATTCTCCTGAATTGATTGAATAAACCAACTTTGAAAAGATAAAATTTGAAAAAAAAACACCACACTACTGTACAATGTATGCATATATACTACACATATTGTAAGTATAATGGTATATATATACTTCATGATAATAAAAAATAAATATATATATTATGTAGTACATGTAAGACCTTAAAAAATGCTATTAAATTGTATCATTATTACAAAAAGTTGATCCTGATACTCTGGAAAAAAATTTAATAAATGACTACAAAAAAATTACCGTTGATTTGAAAATGTCACATGTCCGATTCCCTTTATTTTGGCTTGTTCATTCATCTCTTTCTCAATATCATCAATCATATTCACAAAAAAATAAGGCTAATTTCAAAAGAAAAACTTGGCAAATAACCTCCCCGAGCCATCATCCAAAGCAGACCAAGGTAAGTTGTATTTTCGATCCCGTCAAAAAATACCATTACAGCAAAAAAATCCGAGTTTGAATGCCTTCCCCGAGCAGAACGTTTATTAACCGCGTAACCAAGCCTTTTTTTCGCAATAACAATTGAAAATTAAGTAAACATTCCCGCTCATAATGTACACGCGCACAGTTTCCCATCAACTACTTTGAGTTTCCTCTCTGACCGGAATTGGCACAAGCCCGGAACAATTTTAATAAAATTTAATATTCCTTCCTTCATCGCTCCTATAACATTTTGGTGAAGAGTCTGTGAAGAGCTCGTAAGGAACAAGAATGATGTAGTCAATTTTCCTCGTGGAAGCGAAAAAAAAACATTCCCTGCACATATGGCTCTCTCTGGCGCAACCCATACATTTCCTTTCTTCGAGTGAAAAACTTGTTCCTTTTCTTCAAACATATTGTGCATCTCCTGTCCATTTTGGTGGTGCTGGTATGAGTGTGCTGTTGTTCCAACGTGTCGCTGCATAATTACCAGTCGAGGACGACCCCTTTTCCAAGAGAAAAGTGACGAAAATGGTGTAATTTGTGTGGAAAGGAGGCGAGCTAAAAAAAATTAGTTGACTGTGAGGGAAATGGATGTGAAATGGAAATATGGTAGAGCATGGGAGAAAACGAGAAAATAAAGTTTGTAGAAACAACGAGGACCACAAACTCTTGTAAATACAGACAATTTCTGTGCTGCTTATGCCTGAATTTATCCCTTGCTTTACCATACACTTCCACTTGACTGAAATTAGCAAAATTCTACACCTTTACATTTCGAAACAAATAATACACACTCTTTGCTTTCAGGTGCTTGTTGATATATATCGTAACTCGAAAAACTTCTCAAATTATATTCCATTCAGTAAAATTACTTCTCATATATCGAATTTTACCCCCAAATCAACAGAGTTGTTCCTTGGATGGTGACGGTGACGATACTTTATGAAAGATTTGAGAAGGTTCTATTCACGCGTTTTGCGGATACACAGTGAACGGGGTAAGGGGACGAGGGAAAAAACATAAGTACCACGGGATACTAGTAATGTTGCCCGGTATACATCCATAATATGTTAATGCATCACCCACATCGGCTTTTGTTTTATATGCATGTGACTTGACAGGAACGGAAAACGGAGAACCAGGAGAAATAAAAATAGCAACTTGGAAAATAATATGCAAATGGCTGAAAGCGTTAATGTAGAGAAGGCTCGAGAGTGCCACAGAAGAATCACGGTGGAAAGGGAAAAAAGGACACAAGTTCAAAGCAAAGTTTGCATGTTTAATTCCCAAGGTCGAGCACACCTGCGCCCCATTCCACTACCCCCATCAGACACGGCTTTTGCCTCAGCTTCTCCGGTTTTTTTTCTCGGGTGAGGAAGGTAACCCTGTCATGTAATTTATTCTCCTTTTATATTATTCTCGTTTTTACTCGTTTTTTTCTGCAGGGAGCACAGCACCAGTGTGTGGCGGTAACAACAACCCTTTTCTACGTGTTTTATTATTTCTCTCTGGCTAAATTCTCGCTAAATTTTCGTCGTTTTTTTGGATGGTGCCATTTAGTGAAATGTGTTTATTTTTCGCGGAGCGGCCACCCATTTCCCTTCTGAGGCAATTCATTACAAGCATAATTACATATGCAAGTGTGCCACATAAAGGCACTCCGGATACAATTATTGGCAGTATTCCTGCCTCTCCAGCTGTCACACATTTTAACTCTGGAGAAAAATATACATAAACAGTAGCTTGCGAAACTGTTCCAGGGTGCCCCAATGGTCCCATCTTGTTTCCAAATTGAAACACAATGACCATCCATTTTTTGTTGCAGCACCATAAAGCAAAGGCAAGGAAACAGAGTCACAAGTGCGATGGACTGTGAACTCTGGGAAGTCTGGGAAATATTTTCTGAAAGAAGCCAGTTCTCACAAAACGACTGTAGATGCTACATTATGCGGTCCCATTTATTCCCAAAAACAATGTGAAATAATGTTTCACCAAATACTATTCCGCAATGTGTTGGAGTCTCCGACATATTTAAAAGGATGTATTTGAAATTTTGTTCTTCAAAACACATGGGCATTGTTCTAGAGAGTGATTGTAATTCTTGAAAATCAATAACATCTTCAAACAGTTGCTTGCTGTACTGACTGTGCGGAGCCGCACTTCTTGAGTGGTTTCGTTCCCAACGTCTCACACGAGCTTTTTTCTCCTTCCAATGCTGGAGACAATCTTCTTAGTTGGCAGGAGCCCCAAGTTGAACGTCACTCTGATTTTTATGTTATTGCACATAATATTTAGGAAACATTCCCTGGAAGGAAGGCCAGCTCACATTTGATTCCTCGTTTCTTTACAAATTTCACAGATAATAGGAAATCAATAGTGGAGGAATTGCTTGACATTGGAATGCATTAAAATACAAAAAGTTGGGGCAACAGCTGTATCACAATGCTCCATTTTTTACCCTCCTCAAGTTTTTCTAGTTGGATTGAATTAATTCTGAAAATAAGAAAGTCTCAAAAAGTATTTTTTTGGAGATGGGCGGCTATTGTTTGATAAGAAATCAATGTAGTAGGTAAGTGCCCTAAAATAAATTTCCATCGATATTCCCCCATCCTGAAATACATATCTAGTACACGCTCGGTTGATTTCTTTTCAGTTTATCAGGAAAACAGGAGTTCCCAACCTCACAATAATATTATACAAACCCTCCAAAATTGCCGACGAACACATTCAGCCCTTAAAGTTCAGATTCGATGTGGTTATAAATGTGTAGACAAGTATCAATAAAAATTTAGTAAGGTGGAAGAAGAAACCAGCATTCTCGTAGTTGGAGTTTGTGTGCCGACTTGAAATACTACATCTTTGGAAAATAATGGGTCCGTGCGTTTCCTCAGTCGGAGGACGAGTTGGACGAAAGAAGAAAGTGAAACCGCTTCCAAAAGCATTTCTTTTTTAAAAAGGATTCTTTTCTTGCCACCACTCCAGCATTAAAGTTATCATGAGGGAAAAACTGTAAACTGGTAAAAAAGGAGATTTTATGAAAGACATTGTATGGAGCACTGCTGCTCACAATTTATTGACAATGAAACTGGACCTCTGTGAATTGTTATGGGTAACGTAATTGGAAGAAACTGATATGGCAGCCAGCCCAAAAAAGAAGCAACCTTTTTTCTTTGATGATGATGATGATGATGATGGTAATAATAATAGTAATAATGATGATAATACAGAGTAGTAATAGTAATAATGACTCGCCCAACCTATGCTGAAATGTGTAATCTGATGAAGAGTTCGAAATATTTAAAAAAAAACAGTCTGAGTATAAATTATGCGCATTAATGTAGCAATAGCGAAACCGATTATCAGTTTTCTAAAGTTCATTGCATTTGTTCATGACTAGTTGGTGCAAATGCTTTCGTTTATTATTTTTGCACATTTAATTCCATTACTAATATAATATATTATATAAATATCAAAGTAGCATACATATAAAAACGCAATAATATATGTACTTCAACACCGATTTAAACGATTCATATTATAGTTTATTTTTACACATAATTCTTTTTCCAGAAATATGGAGCAACCGGACATTAATATCTCCCTAGTTTATTGTGTGACATCTAAAACTCAAAGTTTAGGTAAACACTGCCTGATACAACGTTGCTCAAGGAATTTTGGCTGAAAATTTCGACGTTACTTGTGTTACTTCGGAGAAACTAAAACGTAGCAAGGAGAAATTGGAGGTACATGAGAACATGTAGTAAAATTGACGGAACAATATTATTGGATACTTTCCAGATTGTTATGGACTGCGAGTAAATAAGGACAAAAATACAATTCCCTTGTGTATTGGAAACACAACAAAAGATTAATTTGTATTTGTCGCATTGGTGACAAAAAAATCGGGAAGACGCGTTGGTCCTGACACTGGGCAGAAATGAGGAGAATAAGTAATGAGCAAATGTAATTAAGCATGCACCCAGCTTGTCCAAAAGAGGAGACGTGAGCTTAATAAAAAAATAAAATTGGTCTCCCAATTTGTGGTATGGAAGTATTCCGTAATTGCTCCAATGAGACAATATATATTTTTGAGGCAAGGATATAATAATCAAACGGATGGAGATACCGTCAAGTCAAGTGCCAAACTGAATTATTTTGGGAGACGTGCAATATAATCTTACGAATAAAGTATATATATATGACATAGTTTCAAGCGTATGCCATTTCCTCCTCAGCAGCCACCGCTTCTTACCAATTATTGTTGTCAATTGTGTTTCAATGTTGCGTTCATGGGAACCCTTTTAATTGGTCCTTTGAAGGAAACGGCTTCAATATTTTGTAATCATTCAGTGACTAGTCTCCATATTTTTTGTGAAAACATCGCCTACAATTTCGCCAATTAGATCTCTTCTGGGAACATAAGGATATACTTTTAAAAGAAACTATAGAAATTATATGGGTTTTCCCTAATCATAAAAGCATTTCATTTCCCCGCCTTCACGTCTGCACATATCCGAAAAAAAAGCATTAAAGGTTCCCTTGCTTAACCAGTATGATAACCATTTCCTTTCTTTTACCCCTTTCCCCATCAACCGGGTTGCGAAAGAAAAGAAAATAAAGATTTTTTTCCATCCTTGGTTGATGGCTTGCGTAATAAAAAGTTTTAGTGGAATTGCATTTCGCTATCATTTGATTACATAAACCATACATTTTAATATAATGTTGTCCCCGCAATTTCCAATCTGCCCCCAATCCAGTAAACGGATACTATAGACGCTCCGAAACGAGATGTTATTTTCTTGTAACATTTAAATAGCATTATTGACTAAATCACAGAGAGAGCAAGATTGGGTCAAACAGACCATGAAATACACCAGAGCAACCCTTGCTGAGAAAATCGCGGAGATTATGGAGCTAAGCGATGTGTGGGCAATGCAAGACTCACTAAAATCAGAGAATAGATTTGATCAAGCGAAAGCTGTCTTGTGTACTCTTAATTAACTCTGGGAGGGCAAAATTTACATTCGATACGACGGAACGATAGGATTGTTGTGGAATTTATTATGTATTTTTTAGTTCTGTCTCATCCATTTAGAAGACCAATCAAAATCTTTCTGCTTATACTCCTCCCAGAGAATTTTTTTCCCTTCTCAACTGATTTTTATGTTGTGATGCAAACACTCCAGCTTGATTTCCCGTTTTTCCACTTAATAAAAGTTTTTCTTTGAAATGAGATGAACACTCCCAGGAAAATGTTTTATTTGTTTTTTTTTTAATCGCGACGTTTTCCCCCTTGTCGTCGACCCATCTCAAAAAAAAATAAGTAATATGGTTCTTGTGCAGCTTTATTCCTTTATCTCCAGCTTTGCTTTTCCTCTTCTCTGTTCTGACCCTGATCTGTATCCTGGAATGTGTGGCGGGTGAAGGGTGTATAAATATAAATAGTTGAATACGACTCCCTTTGTTATCTTGGGAATATGGAAACTGGCAAGTGAAACGATTACTATTTCTCTTGAAAATTTATATGCATCCCTGCAATTCCCGAGGAAGGACTGAGAGGCATCCGTAATCATCACGAATCCTTCTTCTGTTTTTTTTTCGCAAAGCTGTTTTCATAAGAAATTGGGGTACACGATATTAATATAAGCTGCTGTCCTAGCACGTCATTTAAAGTCAGCGACGTCAGCGTTTCTCAAATTCCTATTATTTCCTTCCACACAATATATATAAATGCACTGGTTTCCATCTTATCCCTGCTGTCTTCCCTTCGTGTCGGTGGTTACTCTGAGTGAGTGCAAATGAAGAGCTGTGTGCTTATGTTTTCATATAAGTCTTCCCGATAACAATGCTCCCCTTTCCTTCTCAATCTTATTTTTATATACCCAGATTTTTATAACACACTGCTGCACAGCCAAAAGAAATTGGGATGGCGAGACAGCCATATAGTATTTTACTTCAGTCACAATTTGATCTCCAAATTTTACCTTAAGCTGAAGCTGATAAATTTTCTTTTTTACACATATAAAAAAACTATGTTGGTTCCCTTTTCTTCATGGTCAAAAAATTATATTGAGGGGAAGCTAAAAAAAAACAGCCGGGATAAAATAAAACATGACTTTATCATGACTTCATGGCTTCTGGATCTCCGGGAAAAGAGTGAGGCGATCTTTACTCTTTTTTTCTCTTATCCCATCAAACACAGACAACACACTTATTATTATTCATTGTTAAATAGTGAGAGCACTAAAGAATTCCAGGCTTTTTTGTATTCTTTCCCTTGAGAGAAAAGTACAATTTTGGTGATGGTGATGGAGAGGGTTTGGTTCACTTTCACTCTGCGAATATGCAGCAGCTTTTTCCCCTGATATCCGAACCAATGACACTTGACTGTTTGTGAGAAAAAAGGAGAGGAAAGATTATGGTAGATCGTTTACACAAAAATTGCTCGATTACATAAGCTTTCTGTTCGACTTGGAAAAATCCTCAATCTCACTTTAGCTGGCATTGTGAGGCTGGCGATGGAGCTCGGAGAAAAATTGTGGCGCTCCATGATTTGGGTGACTATTTAACCCGACCAAGTTCGACCAACCATTTTGGTCTCCGGGGAGCGTTCGAATACACATTAGTTTTCCTCGTGTGTCCCAGTTGGACACCACAACCATTATTTCAATGGTATTTACATGGTATTTAAAGAAGTGAACCTCGTCGTCCTCCAAGGACTTTTCGGGGAAAATCACAGCCTTTATGTACATGTTTATTCCTTCTGTGAACCAACACAGTTCGGAGAAAGGAAAGATACCATGTTTGTAAGCGAGCTTACGTTGTGCGCTTCGCATTTGCTCATTATTCAAAAGATAACATCTCTACAAGGTTACTCTTTAATGTGCTGGGTAACGACCAAACGACAATGATGGTAATTTATTATTGTAATGAGAAAAGGAAATGATTTTAATGCATCCCTAAGCATGAAAATAAAAAAAATACACAGTGGATAAACTACGACAAAACGGCGATGGGACCTAGATAACGTGCCTCTTTTTTTTTCTAGAAAAAAAAGCACCAAAAACTCAAGTGAAACCACCTATGGAAATAATCCAGAGAGAAAATGCCGAAAGATGTTATTTTTTCTAGTATTTTTTCCGTCTTTTCTCCACTAAAAGAAAAAAGCGTCGTCGTCTCTCTCTCTCTCTGTGTGTATGTATGTGGTGTGGTTTTATGGCATGTATTTAAGTATTAATAATGATAACTGCAAACAAAGTAATAAAAATGGCATAAAATCCCTAAATAAAAAAGTGGAGTTTAACAAGGGACAAAGCAAAATGGCTTCTGTAACTTAAGGAGAACGACTGAAAAAAAGAAACTTTTTTTGCCGCCATTGTGCTCCCCAGAGCAGTAGTTTTTTTGTGAGTAAAGTTTCCAAGCCGCTGTTACGACGTCATCACAGACAAAATCCCAATTGTTTCCGTTTTTTACTGATGAACCATGATAAAACGTTATGCTTATCTCTTGGGGACCCGACGAGTCTCATTGCCTGAGAAAAGAAATGGATCATTACCATGTTTAAACTGGTTTATGATCTGCAAGATGTTGCGCACGTGATGCTTTTACAAGATACTTTGCTTCACAACAAGTATCCCCAGACTTTATATTGTTTATTCTCAAATACAAAAATGCTAATAAGTTCTGTGCAAAGGATGCACATTACCAACCACCATGTTGTTGCTCTCACATGCTAGACGATTGTCGCATGCTTTCACAGTTTAAGGACCTTTTAGAAACGGAACGTAGTATATGAGTTCAGCCCCCTGCTCTATTGTTTCGAAGAAGACCTGTACATTGTCACTTGCTCAGAACAACCATTTGTGAATTCGTGACGAACAATTAAATACATTGTTGATGTGTTGCGCCAGGAGCAAATGAATGGTGAAAGATGAAGCGACCCTATTACATGGTTACATACATTGTTTCATTGGATAAATTTATCAAAGGATTAAGAGAAAACAACAACAAATTTGTCCTATGATTTGAGACGATTCCATCACGAGTAAATAAATTCAAACGGGATTACAAAGTATTTGGAGGCTGCAATACGAGTAATATTCTATACCCTCGTAATTCTCTTACATGAAATTACATCTTCATACAATTTGTAGAGTTCCTATATTTAATCATAATTATATTAAAATTTCAAGTGTCGTTTATTAAATTAGCATCCAGTCAGGCACTATAAACCTAAACAATGTCACTAAAAATATTGTTAAATACTTTTCTTTTAATTTGAATATTCTATTTTAAACTTCAAGCGATAACAATTGTGCAACATATGTTACGTCAGTGCAGTGCCGTAGCGTGGGTGGATTTTGATGGACACTTGAAA
>JAHZNF010002908.1:0-13424 GCA_027744215.1 Troglopedetes dispersus
ATGAAGTAAATTGAGCCCATCAGGATCTACTATGGTCACATTGGCTCCATTGCTTATCAAAAATTTGACCTTATCAAACCAGTCACGTGGTTTTGTTTTAATCACAAAAAGAAGGGGACCCAGAAGCTCTTCATTTACGACATTCAGTTTCCAATTTGTAGTCTTTAAATCCTCCATCGATCCTTCCCGCAACACAGAAAAAAGACGCTTATCAAAAGGAGTCGCTACCCATCCCGCATATTGAAAGATAAGGAGAGCTGTCTCAGGATGCACCTGTCCTCGACTAATTTGCTGAATAATAAACTGCTGTACAGTTAAACCTCTGGCTTCAAAAGATTGATTCAAGAAATCTAAACTTGGTTTGAACTTGATAAGCTCCGCGACCACCGCAGGACTTTTCATTTTACTATGATGAAACATTCCAAGAGGACTTAGCACTCCTCCCAATGGAGTTAAACCACCTCCTCCACTCGCATGTTTGACTGACGGAGAATCAATACTTATTCCTGAGTCGATAAGGAACTTAATTGCAGGAATGTTTTCGGATAAGACAGCAACATGCAAGAGACTCTCTTCTAAGATCCCTCCTGTTGCGTTTACACTTGCTCCGAAATGTACCAGGTTGGATAAGCAGTTCATGCTCCGATTGTACTTTATCGCAGTATAGAGTGGGCAACTGTGAAGCTGCTTATCCGCAGGATTGAAGTTAAGTCCACGTGAAGCCAGCAAAGCGAGTGTTTCTTTCAAGGGCTCAAAGTTTTTCAGAATTGTGTTCAACAAAACAGAATTTGCTCCGAATTGTGATAACCTTCCCGTTTTCTCCAAATGAATTAGAAAATCCTGAAATTCTTCTGCATTGAGGTAGTTCGCAGCATATAAAAATAGTGGTGGGTCATCATCAGTGCTTTCTTGGTGGTGGTTATCGGTCTGATAAGAAAGGAGCAACTTCACTTTTTCCTTCCAGTCATGAGGCTTCGTGATAAGTGTCCAGGAAAGGGGATCAAATTCCTTGGATTTTTGTCGAGCACAATTTTTCAGTGAACCTCCATAAATGTTATTTTCGGAACACAGTACCCGTAATTCCTCCAAAGTGCCTTCGGCAATCACCTGGAATATTTCGGGACTGTCTTGACTCGGCCTTCCAGCACTTCTCGCAAGCAACTGCAAACTTTCTGAGTAGCTCAGTTCCTCAATTTCACGGTCTCTCATCTTCTTGGATGAGACCTGCTTCTGCGCCAAACTTATTACATTGGTGGTAAAAATTTCCGCTCCCCACTTTCGCAACTCTCGGATAACATCTGGCTTGCCCAGGGCGCGCTCCATGATTGGACTTGAGAAATATAATTCTCCACTTTTTGCGTTCACTTGAGCTCCACTCTCGATAAGAAACGGGATAACTTGAGTGACTCCACGTAATACTGCAGAGTTGAGGAGGGATTGCTTACACTTATCATCGAATTCTGAGGAGAGTTTCGCTAAAGCTTTAAAAGTTTCTAGGGTTCGATTACTCCTCACAGATGTCTCCAGAATGGGGCAGGTAATTTCCAAACCAAGTTCATGCAGCAGATTAACAGTGGCCGGGAGAGGATCTGAATTTTGTAGAATTGTTGGCAAAATTAAATCATGACTATCCAAAGTCACATCCTCACTTTTAAAAATTTTCGTACAATTTATGGACACAAGGTAATTGAGAAGAGTGTAGAAATCAGGAGGGGATAATTTTGCTCCTGCGAATTGCAAAAAAGTTAGTTCGGTTTTGTAGATAGTTTTTGGTTTCACAATTTTGGCAAAGAGATCCGCCCCATTATCAGCTAAGTAATTCATCTTCTCAAACCAATCTTCAGGCTTCTCTTCAATCAGATGAGCGAGTGGAGAGCGATCATCATCTTCAATATTCATGATGAGGTTGAGCGTCTTTATCTTCCTGTGGTATTCCTTCAGGTTATCCAGTGTGCCTCCAGAAATGGCCTGAAAGATTTCGGCACCGCCTCGAACCGGATTTAGGCTGGACTTTCGACATGATAATGGCTCATCTGTATTGATAGAAGACACGTGCAATAATTTATCACAATTTTTTGTCAAAAAGTGTCAATTACTATTTGGAGATCTTACCCGATCGTGTTCCTAATTCCGCGAACAAGGCGACCGGGATAAGCACCAGAATCCACGAGAGGAAGGTAACCCTCCTCATTTTTATCCTTTTTATATTTCCAACTTCACATTCTTATTAAAAGAAATTATCTACAAAGCTAACACATGCACCTTATCAAAAAAATATTACTCTAGCTCTACATATTAGGTACATATTAATTTTCGAATCAGTCTGAATTGTCCCAATTTTTGTAAACAGAATTATAGAGATCTCGTGTGTGTTGTCGTGCTTGTTTTTTTTTCTATACTGGAAATTCCAGTCACCTGTTTCATTCCCTTGTCACAATATTAGATGTATGTATAATGTAGCTATGACCAATAGATCTGCGACCCGGCAGAAATTTTGTATACAAAGCATGACAAGCATAAAAGCGAAGAGGTGAATCATGCTGGACATGTAAGTAGAATGAAAAATGAAACCATCCATAGCATACAAGTGGTTTTACATAGAGCGTACCTGTCTTACTTTGTTTCAAAAAAATATTTGAGCAAGCGGGCTCACATACACCTGATACGCCACAGCTTCTTCTTCATCATCATCATCCTATGTAGCGTAACAGCTATACTTCCCGGTATCAGGCGCAAAGTACAGCAGAATTTTCTCAGAAGCTTTATTTTTTTGGTGGGCCTTCACAGCTTAAAAACGCAGCAACACATGCAAAACTTAGAAATGCATCCGTTATGCTGGTAAATGTAGATTTAAAAATAATATTGTATCTTCTGTCTTTGCATGAATTGACTTTTTGTATCTTTCATTTAGATTTAGTATTGGTTTAAAACGCCACACAGCATCTGATATTCAAAGGAAGGAATTGCTGATACTTCTATTGGGATTTTACAAATTCATTCTCGGAGACATGATTACATTATGTAATGTACTTATGAATGATAGAGATACTCTAAAAATATTCGTGGGTGCACTGAAAACTCAAGAGGGCATAGTTCAGATTTGCAAATTGTTCCGGAAAATCATGCGCTCCTTCACATATACTGATTTTCTTTGCGAAGGCTCCTTGTTCCTAGGTAATCACACTTAACTTGGAATTCGATTGTCCAAGAGAATTGTAAAATAGGGCGAACTTAATACTGTCCGTACTACTACAGTGACCATAAATTATGGTCCATAATACCTACTTTGAGAGGATACCACAGCAGAAGCACGGTAGATCTTCTATGATAGTGTTTTTCTCTGTTTACTTTTATACCATTTACACGATAGTCATAACCTCACAAGTTGACATCAATGACAACATCCAGCAACAAGTTTCGGCATCGCACAAAAACGTAATCATCCGTATTTCCGACGTGAAGCTTGTTTGTTTAAAAATGAAAGCATTGCTTGCATATTACGAGTGTTATGTCGCAACACAATTTGAAGTGACAACTATTATGCATTCAACTTCACTTGATTTAAAAGAAGAAACCATTCATCACGCCGATCGCTGCTGGAAGAATCTATTCTTGGTAAATTGAAAAAATTTTGCCACAAGGAGTACGTTTGATCATGCTTTCATGAGGACTCACTTCTTTGCTCGCGGAGATAGGTTCGAGTTTATGCAGGAATTTTGGCAATGCCAAAATCCCAGCAGGAAATATACTACTCCTACTGGCCATATGTAGGTAAGGTATATATCAGCAGTACACTTGTAGCTGGGCAGTTCAGTTTCTTCATTTATCTTGTAAGAAATTCTTATTCCTTTGAATGTCTAAACACGGCCAACTCCCAGAGGCTAAACTAGGTCTGTCCCGGCCCTGGCGAAGATCGATGTCGACCCCCAAAAATCTCAAACTTTTTCTTTTTATATGATTTGTTTGCTTATATTTTAACATTTCCCGGCCCCTTTGCCTTCCCGGCCCTGGAGAAGCCCTCCAGTTGTCGGATGCGTAAGATTAGCCCCTGCCAACTCCATTTGATAGGCTTCTGCTGGATGTACGAGTAAAGTGTATGTTTGGAGTCAGGTAGAATAGATCACTTCATCCAAATTTGCCTACCAATAGTACTTGTTTAGTAGCGAATATTGGTAGATTTTTAGTTTCTGTGTTACTGAGCAGAAATGTTATGAAACGAATTATCTTCTTGGGAAGCACAATTTAAAACAATTCAATATTTTATTGCAAGTTTTTATATTTCCTTGTTCAAAAAATGTCGTTTCTGAAGTTTCAAAAGTGTTGCATGCGTCTATGTTGTGGACAAGTATATGAATCTTCCAGGAGATACCAAACCACACAAGCTAGATGGACAATTGGTTTTCGAATTCTGTTGAGAGGTTCTCCCATTTCGTTTATCAGAAAAAAGTGTAGGCTACATTGTGCTTTCTGGTTTTCAATTTACGAAACAAGAGGAATGAATTCTACAAAAAAAATCAAGTTTGCTTTTCTAAGGTTATGTTCAATGAGTTCAAATATTAAACCAATTAAACAAACTATGTGGGTGGTATAAAAAATATGCTACAGGTTAAAAAGATTGCTTCTTCGTGTCATTATAGATTTATTTTTGCACTGCCTTTTGCTTCCGTTGGGTTAGAAAGTTGACGCCAGAATAAGTATAAAAAAACTGATAAAGTACTCCTATTTAATTGACTTAAGGAAGCCGTTTTTTATGTGATGCGAGATTTCGCAGCTTCACTACAATATTTTGGAGAGCACACTAGAATTTAAATTGTTTGAAGACATTAGTGACATCCGATTGTTTATTTGTAAGGAAACCGAATAAGGAACCGAATGAATTATTCCCCGCCACATTAAAAGTAAATATTGTCTAATGCCCACAGATACCAGTGACAGAATTTGTTTGCTAAATGGCTTTTAAATTATAATACCATTGGAGTTGCTTAACCATGTTAGAGATTTCAAACAACTCCCGGATTTTTTAGTCACATGATGCAATAAAACCACCAATGCCAAAATAAATTAGGGGTTTCATTATCGGTAAATCTCTGACATAGGTATTTTATGAAGTACATATTTCAAGCAGTATCGAAAGCAATCTTGTCTGGTATATTATGCACATAATGCAGGAGATGTGCAATATATATAAGGTGTGTCCGATTAAGTTCTTATATTTTCCTCTTAATGCATAACTCCCATAACCGTCAAAACTCAATTATTAAAATTGGTACACTTATGTCCCGATTAAGGGACTTCGATTCAGCATATTCGTAGTATTTGTTTGTAGTCCTGTTTCAAAAATACACCAGCGCAAATAAATTAGTAGGATTTTCGGTGTCCAATAAAGTAATAAAGGTTGTAGGAAAGTATATAAAAAACAACTTTCTAAAGTGCTTGTTATCGACGATGAAACGTACGTTCCATGGGATCCCGACGATGTACCCGGAAGGCGTTTTTATCATTGCTCCAATCCAGACAACGTTGCCTATGAAAAAAAGTTAAGCCTAAAGCTAAATTTTTCAAGAAAATACTCGTGTGGCAAGCACTGGATGAAAATGGAAATGTCTCTGATCCATTCGTTACGGAGGGCACCATCAACGCCAAAGTGTACAAAAACATTGTTTAGAAGGCAAATTATTGCCATTCATTGATGGACTATACAACCGTGAAGACGTCATCTTCTGGCCGGACATGGCTTCGTCGCATTACGCTCATGAAGTGACATCCTGTCTGGAGAAAGCTGGAGTGGAATTTGTTCAGAAACACGTACATGCACCAAATGTGCCACAAGCCAGAGGAATCGAGACTTTTTGGGCACTATGCAAAAAAGAATACTCCAGACGTCTAAAAAACCTAAGAACATCAGAGGATTCACGGCGGTCTGGAGAAATATCAGCAGAAAAGTTGCGGCGGAGTCGGGAAAGCGCTGGTGGATCGGGCCAAACGTAACATCGTGTCAATTGGATACAATGGGGTCTCTGCTTCCAAATAAAATTTTTTGTTGTAGCCCGTTCATTGTAGTTTCAAATGGTGTTTGACATTACCCGAATAAATTCTTTTCAGTTATTAAAAAAATAATTTGAAAAAATTGTCTTTTGAATTTGGATATCCTTTACGTGATATATATGTGATTATTTTTAAATTATTTGATGTGTATGTGATTACTCGTTATCGTCGAAATCCACGAAATTTCCCAGAATGCAACTTAGTTCAAGTTGAACCAGTATGCAGGCCACATCCAGTTTTGTTACCCGAAGTCGCATTTTGTATTTTTGACCACGAACAAGGAGCTTCCTGATGAGAAACGTCTTGTCAGTCTGCGCAACGATAGCGAAGTAATGTGCGGTGATTTAGCTACGTCTTCCAAGCTAACGGAAGTAATTATAGTAATGTTGTTACAGATATTTAAGAGGGTTAATAAATGTGTGCATTGCACCAGTCGTCCACCGAAGGTCTGGCGAAGACCGCCCTCACTATTGATATCCTTTGGTAATCGTCTCAAAGCAGTTAAATTATTGTCCTTATGATTAATGATTAGATTAGGTGTTCTGGAATAGTTCGACACATAGCACGATATTACAGATGAGTACACAACTATCTCAGTTCCAGTATTGCCTTTACATCAGAAACAGAGGATATGATGACTAAAAACCGGAATTTCCTAATTAATGGGTATTAATAGGTTTTGTAAGGTATTTGTGGGTTTAAAGGGTATTAATGGGTTTTGTAGGGTATTTGTGGGTTTAAAGGGTATTAATGGGTTTTGTAGGGTATTTGCCGGTTTAAAGGGTATTAATCGGTTTTGTAGGGTATTTGTGGGTTTAAAAGGTATTATTGGGTTTTGTAGGGTATTGCTGGGTTTAAAGGGTATTAATGGTTTTGTAGGGTATTTGCGGGTTTAAAGGGTATTAATTGGTTTTGTATGGTATTTGCGGGTTTAAAGGGTATTAATGGGTTTTTTATGGTATTTGTGGGTTTAAAGGATATAAATGGGGTTTGTAGGGTATTTCTGGGTTTAAAGGGTATTAATGGTGTTGTAGGGTATTTGCGGGTTTAAAGGGTATTAATTGGTTTTGTATGGTATTTGTGGGTTTAAAGGGTATTAATGGGTTTTGTAGGGTATTTGCGGGTTTAAAGGGTGTTAATTGGTTTTGTAGGGTATTTGTGGGTTTAAAGGGTATTAATGTGTTTTGTAGGGTATTTGTGGGTTTAGAGTGTCTTAATGGGTTTTGTATGGTATTTGTGGGTTTAAAGGGTATTAATGTGTTTTGTAGGGTATTTGTGGGTTTAGAGGGTATTAATGGGTTTTGTATGCCCCTACCCCCAATGCCAAGATAAATATAATCAGTGTAAATGTGGTTCTTAAGCTACGCGCGACCCACAGTGGAACATCCGTCTGTGATCCTGATGCAATTAACTACCCCACTATCCGCTCAATACACCGCTTCATAGTAGAGACAAATACATTAAATAGCTCAGCCCCCATGCAAATGACACGCCTATTCTGTGACAGCCACCCAGCACGTTTGATTCAAGATACATCCAATTTTATATTTAGAGTCAAACCATCCACAAGACAAACATGCTTCATTCAAATTTACTTGGATCCCCCTAACTGTTCAACCTGGAGAAGAAGCACATTCATCACCGCAAATGCTACGAAATTGCTTACAAACACAATTGTCGACCCAATTTTGGATTTTCGGCTTCAATGGGGCCTTTCGATAAGCCAGGCTGTATCATTCAATTGGATCTTTATTCACTGCAAAAAAATCGGAAATCGTGCAAGCTTCTCGTATGTCTATGATATTCTTAATATAATTCGGGGAGTCCTGCGACAAAATTTCTGTTCCCTGCCAGCCTCCCCGGTAACCCTTCTCTTCCAAATCTCTGGTCGAAAGGAATCAAGGCACATTTCGAAAACCTTCATCGTTTCCGAGATCGAGTCCATTTCTGACATACTTGCAGCCACAAAACCTGACAAGACCCAAATAGTTCCTGAAAATATTCCACGCTACAGATGGTACGAATACGAGCACCTGGAAACTACACAAGCTCTAAATCTAGAAAACATGCATTCGAATTTATTCAAATCGATGCCAATTTTTCAGAACTATGACGGGAAAATCCCTCCATCTTTCAATACCTATCCGGGAATAAGTTGGAATGAGAAGGTGGAGCCAATAGAACTGGTGCTCTGCAATCTCCTGTTCCAGCCAAACATTACGCGATTCACTCAGAACGTTGAGCTGAGTCAAAGAACATTCAAAGTAGCAAATATTATTCGCTCCATTGTGCATTCAAAATTACCCGTGACATCCGTAGAAATTAGTGGTCATGGCGAAGGCTACCCCACCTTCCGGGATAGGAACGAACTGTACTTCCTAACATGTGTTCCAGTTGGGCTAAGCGGACCTTCGCTGAAAGGAATTGTTTCAGCTTTCGATTGGTACACGTGGTTCATCATAGTAGTTCTAGCTTCTATCAGTACCATAGTTGTGCGCCTGTTGAATATTCACGCCTCAATTTACAATAGTGTCACATTTGTGTACAGTATATTGCTGCTTCAAGGAGTGGACATTCGTGTAAATTTCAAGCACAAAATTATCTTAACTTGTTGGTCCATAGCAGGCATTATAATTAGCACAATGTACCAAGGTGAGAATATTTCGCACTTGAGTGCGCCATTGAGCTGGTTCGCGTGGACACGTATGACCAAGTTTTAAATGGAAGGTTTACATTGTATTCTTCTATCGTGCAAGATTTGAAGGGTTTTTCCAAAGGAGAAATGTTTCTGAAGAATTGGAGGAATTACACCTCCTTGGATATATACACCAGACAAGGAATTCAAAGAAGTGAGGCGGAAAAGCAAAAAATGTTGGATGGCTTATATATTCCTCCCACAGATTCTCTAAAGGTGGAGGCTGTGGATGACAAATACTATTTGAAAAGGATTTCGAGTTGCAAACGGAGCGCATTCGTGGCTGAATATTCTGCGGTGTTGGGAATGTATTCAGAACTACAAAATCGATTTAAGCAAACGCGTGACCACTTTCATTCCAACTTTTTGACAATTAGCAAGGAGCCTTTCATGCAAGCCTCCCGGCGAATTACATTCTTCTACTTTCAGGTGCCAGCTCGTAACCTGTTTCAGCGTGTGCATAAATTGGCAGAGGCGGGACTAGGTCAATTCTGGTCACAGTGGAACTTCCGCATGGGGAACGTTAGTACTATCAGGAATGGCAAGGAATATTCATCGGCTGTTTCCGTGTCCAGTAATATTAGTGCTGTTTTTATTTTGTTACGCAATGCTGCTTTTTCTCGCTTTACCAGTCTTTCTTGGAGAAAAGTGCGTAACTAGGTGGGGAAGGACCACGGTCCAAGTCACAGTAAATCGAAAGAATTTCATTGTGCCGAGAATGACCACAAATTATGAATTTTTGTATTCTTTAATTAGTCGATTATATTTCGGAAGGTCCAACGACGAGTCTTATTAGGGTAGCTGAATCCCTTACATTTTCTTTGATAGCGCCCAGGCAGTTGACTCTGAATTTTCTGAAAAGATGCCTTGGAATATATTTTTTATAATTTTGGTTGCAGTCGGTTCAGCTTTACAATTTAATTTGAAATGAATCAACATTTTATTCTGGAATGGATTTCGATAATGGTTATGGTTTTGTTTACCTAAATAAATACAATTAAGTAGCTCGGAAGATTCCGACGAAAACAGTCAACCAAGTTAGGAAAATGCATAAGAAGGAATTAGCATGAAAATGCATAGCAGTAGAGCCAAAATCCCAGTTGTCACCATCATCATCCACATTACAATTATCCTTTTTACAGACACATGATTTCGCAGTGGCATTTGTGAAATAATCTAGTTCAACGCCTAACTCAGCTACAAACTTGGACCACCATTGGTCTTCTGCCGCCCAGGCGGAGATTGTTTTCGATTGACATTCCGCCTTTGGAAAGGGACTCGCTGCGAGACAGAGTCGTAATGTTGTGGCAAAATTTGTCAGGTCTATCCCGTTCCCCGTGTAGGTAAGCTTTACGCAACCTTCTTCCTCAGATGCATATGGACCGACGGCACCGGATTGTTCTGGTGGCATTACATAAGTAAGTAGTAAGGTCAAAACATAATAAGCATACGTAGAAATAATTACCTTCTATGAATTCTAGTCTATCTATTTTAAAAGAAGGTTACCGGATGAAGAGCGTACTGCCAACTTGGAGGTGAAGGAGCTCAGCTTTTTACTAGAAAGCCATGGTGGAACAGATGCGCATGTGCCGGAGAAGCTACTATCGGTTTTGCTTCCATCCTTGCAAGATTTTTCCCCTTCGTACGTCCCATCACTGTATTCTCGGTAGGCGCAGCCGTAACATTTTCGATCTTTTCGGAGTCACAGTATTGAAAAAAATCAATCAGTTTTAAAAAATATTGCTCAAGCCAAGAATTAAGATACTGATAATTTAAGCAAAAGTGGTGCACCCAAACTACCTTGAGGCTTCACGGTTGTAGTTTTTCTAGTTGTTGTTGTAGTTTTTGGTGTAGTTGTTGAAGTAGTAAGGGAGTGTAGTAGTGATTGGATTATTACCGTTGCCGTTACAATTGTCTCCAAAACAAACGCATGCTTTAGCAGTGGCGGAAATGTCATAATTGTACACCACGGCCGTTAGTACAACGAATAGTGACAAGGCGTCACTGGATTTTCCCCATTCGGACAAGATCTTTGAATCACATCCCGCCGCTCCAATATACTTTGAGTTGCAACCCCGAACTGTGGTTGATACCGGCAATGGTGAAGCCTCCCCGTTTTCCCGAGAGCCAGATAGTCATACAGCCATTATCAGCAGTGGGCGTATCTATAATTACAATCGTCAAACTATCATTTTTGAGATTGTGAAGTTTTTGTATGCGTAAGGATTATATGTCTTTTAAGGAATATACATACTTGATGAAGAAATCGCTAAACTTAGATTCTCCAATTTGTTGGATAATTGTGCCTGTGTGTGCGCATCAATGCTGGAGTTTCCTGTGGATTTAATATTTATGTGAAAATTATAAGGCCTTGAATTTGATTGGAATATATTCTGCTAGTATTAGTATTGCTTGTACAAGAATTTGTTGTGTTACCGAAGGGAGGAAGAAAGTAGGATTCCTGTCTGGCTGAGCATGGTACTGAAAGTTTATCTTCAGGGTTGCTGCCGTCTTTACATGATTTTTCTCCACCTAGGTGTTCGCCGGTTGTTGTCTCCCAGTGAATACATCCGTAGCATTTTTCACCTTTAATTTTTTCAATAAATGAAGGCAAGATTCAATCGTTACAAATATTTTAGATATGAATATTCAATTTTAAAACTTATGGGGTACGTAAATACCTTCAGCTATTGCTACCAAGCAAATTGTGACCAATCCGATAAGGACAAGCTTATTCATGTCTCGAGAATTCATTGTGTGTAAGAGCGTTTCTCTTTGGAATAATTGATGGGGAACAATTATTTTTATGACTCTCCATCCGAGGTGTGTGTATTTCTGGACAGTGGAGTAGTCCAAAAGTTTATTTTATACCCAAAGATAAGTTGACCTTCAAAAGGCAAGCATGACCATATTATTGCGTAATCCTATTGAAGTGATTGACTTGTGTGTTCCTGTTGTAAGCCCGGCACATCTCGTATCCTTGCAAAAGAATATTTGGACGTAGGGTAGTCAAAAAGTCGTGACTCACTTTTGCCTCAGTGTAACTTTAAAATGGCTTGACAATATTTAATTCCGCTTATCTACATACGTTCCAGGGTCTTCCACTTAGCTTATGCCCAAATATTGGAAAAATTAAAAGATGCCTACTCGACTAAACGTGGTGGCAAAAAATGGAACGACGGTGTCGTCTTGCTCTTTGACAATTCACGCACCCCACATTTCTCATCGTAAAAGATAAAATACAGAAATTAAAATTTCTAAGGACTCCCTGGCCCTATCTGACCAGTTTTTATTTCCAAAAAATCAATAACCTTTTGCGTGGCAAAGCTTTAAAATTCAAAACTACCCCCTTGAAAATTCAGAATGGATGACTCCACTTCCGGACATCCGCATTCCACACCAGAGGATTTAATGCTCTTGTAAAAAGGTAGGATATGTGTGGAAGACTCTGGAGAAAACATGTAGGGTAGCGAAATCGGAATTAAGTATTGTTAAGCCACTTCAAAATTACCTTGAAGTAAAAGTGAGTCACGACTTAATGACTAAGCCACGTATTATGGATAAAGTACTGGTTGAGAGGGGGAAAGTAATGACTGAGATCAAACAGCAGAAAATTCAGTCCTTGAATTGTAATGTCGACCTGAGTAATATGTAATGATTCTTAAGAGCTTGAAGTTGTACAAGAATTTTAGTATTTATCGCGAGCCATGTGCACTGTGCATGTCGAAGTTCAAAACTTGTAATCTATGCATGACGCATTTCACTTGCTGAATTTGTCGGAACTAACAAAGTGTCACGTACGCAGCTGCAAACGTAGATTTGAGTTTGCAACTAAATACGTGCAACTTGCTAAATAGGCATAACCCTGTCCCAAATACAATGGTCCATTACATCATTTCAGATTACGGCGGAAGCAATACTTAGATAAGAGCTCATCCACTCTTGCTAAAAAATCATTTTATGTCCTTTGTTAACCAGTTACGTGCTCCTCCTGGAATGTTGGACTGGTCTGAGTGACTTTATGAATATAATTGAAAATTTGCTCGCACACAAAACTGACTGATTACTCACCTGATCATAACTTCAAAGCGATTATGATAATAAATTGTAACATTAAGACCTCTCAGATTTGTGTTCATTGTAAGTGACCACAGATTTAAAATGGGCAATAAAATTCTCCGGTTACAGGAAATGTGATTTCTCCTTAAGCTTTATTCACAAACAGGTACTCCACCCAACACAAGTGCAATGTATGTGAAATTCAGGGTTGTTAGTTTTGGACAGTTTGACTTTTTCCCATTGGACGGGAAAAAGGATTTTACCGGGAAAAGTCCAAAAGTGGGAAAAAGTCCTTATACACGGGAAAGGTGTATTACTAATGCCGCGTATATAAAACAATGAACATAAACTCGCCATTGACTGATTTCGTCGAGCGCATGGACTAAAATATTTTATACGCGCTTCGATTTATTTTCTATTTTACTTTCAACAATTGACATTCAACGAGAGATATATAATAAAGAAACTGAGTAATATTTTGATGATATCAGCAACTATGCTTCTATTCATCACATTAGCAAGCACCTGAGCCTGTGATTTTCACTTAAATACAATAACTGTCATCCTAGTAAAATTAAAAAAATATGAAAGCATTAAAAATATATTCATTTACCATCGTGTTTTA
>JAHZNF010002909.1:0-15709 GCA_027744215.1 Troglopedetes dispersus
GCTTATCCACTTTCAATGCACAATAAATCCTAACAAAGTTGGAATGAATCGCAAAGTAGACCAACAATTATTTCCTTGTGCCAATTTTTAGAGAACATTCTGGAAAACTGTCTGAAATGTTTCCGAAGTTTGACGCATCAGATTTCAGCAGTAATCAACTCTCCCTTTGCTTGGTTTGTTTGATTTGTTATCTTAAGTCAACTACAAAATCTATTACAGACGCTTATTTTGTACATCCAATGAATTTTTTAGTTGTCCTTTCTTTTCAGCTTTTCCTACTGAACTCATGTTATGGTTTTTCTTAGTTGTTGAATATTAATGTCTGAGTTTATTGGTAAACTGATACATGTATTGGGTACTCATTTTTCATGTAACCTTCTCAAATTTCTCAGTCAGTCCAAGTCAAAGTTGTCATTTGTCTAAACTAACTAAATAACCTTATAGGCATAAAAACAATAATATTTTAATAGGTCTCTCGTTTCAATTTATGGACATAGTAACAATAATTACTTTGAAATCTCGTCCGAGGGATTTTGGAGTTAGCAAGTTGACGTAACTGAAATGGGTTGCACTATGCCTCGCTTCACCTTTTCCCGCTTTCGCAGAATACAAGTCAAGATCTTTTATATCTTTGATATTGACAAAAAGGAAAATATAATGGTTAGATTCATCCAGCTCACAAAGCGGACCCCACCAACGGAGACGCTTTAGTAGCTAAAATCTTTTCAATATTACGTTTCGAGGATTCCAGTTATGCAGGCCGTTATTATTATTGCGAGGAAAACGAGAGCCGCTGTGTGCTGCACAGTATCATCCTCGTAGAAGGAAGACTGATAGGAATCGAAAGCTCTTGTTTCGGCTCAGAACAGGGGAATAATGCGAGAAGATTGGGGACTTGAGGGATTACATTTTCTATACACTTTTAATTAAGATTTGGAAGCAACAAGAGCGAGGACGAAGCGCGGAGAGCACAGGAGACTCCGCTCTTGTTATTAGCTTTTGTCAAAAAAAAATATTTCTGCCGCTGGATATCCTTATATAAGCGTGTGTACGCCTCCGTGAGTCAACTTCGTTTCAACTCCAGTCACGATTTTTAATATTTCGGCAACAACACAACCAACACAAACACCAACTTTTCCTCTCTCTCTCTCTCTTTCTCTCGAGATTTTTTTTTGGTCTCACTTCCTTTTCCAATGCGTCAGTAAATATGAGGAAAAAAGGAGCAAGAAAAAGCTGATTTCAAATGGGTGAACGCTTCAACTAACTCGGAATTGAAGGCAAAAAAATGTTTTGCCACATGGATGACTCCACTTCCTTCAATTCCTCACCAAAAAAAGGAAAAAAAAAGCTTCTTTGTTGTGAATGGATGGATGAGTTGATATGCGAGTTATCGGATCGCATCTGGTGTGATTGTTGTATTTGTAGTAAGTACCGCTATTTACAATCATCATCCAAGTCGCCAGGATTTTTTTTTCGTGGCTTCACTCAATCACGTGTACGTCTGGTTCCGGCATGATAGTATTGACGACCACTCGTCGGAATCGGTGTTGGTCTGACCTGACGTCAAAAAGCAAGAAAGAACTGGTTTTTTGTGGAGCGCGATTATGCCAACTTTAAGCAAAAATATTAGAATGCTCGATAAATAATGGAGGGATCCCGGTGGAATGCAGTGCTACCAGTGATGATCCTTCTTTCTGTTCATTTCCTTTTTGCAGCGGGCGTCAGCGTGATTGACTACACAAAAGACGGGGAAAAAACTTTATTGGATTTCCTAACATTTTCTTTGACATTCTCGTGGATGGTTGATGGCGTTCCTTCTCCCTTCAGTTGACACAGGCTCCTCAGACGGTTTTTTTTCTTCGCACGAGATTGTTTAGTAGAAAACTATGCGGAAAGTATGCACGTAGATGGAATGTGTCAAGATGGACGCTGGAGGGATGAAGAAAAGAGGGGAAATGGAGAAGGAAGATTGTGCAAGTCAACCTTGTAGATTTACTCTGAAAGGAAGGTGAAGATGAAGTGGTTGACAAGGTGATGCATTTTCTCCGACTGAATCTAACTTTTTTTTAAAAATAAAATCTAAGATGGCACGACGTTATTATTATCGCTTTTACCATTGTATGTCTTTCTGGAGCAAAACGTAGACTCTGTACTGCAGGAAAAGTTAAATGAAGAAAAATGATGATAGTCAAGTATGTATCAGGAACACGTCTCAGATTTATTTTTAGAGTTCATACTAGAAAAGATGTGAAACAGACAAGATTTTCAGCATAAATGAAACTCTCGTCGGGAAGCGAGGCAGCAGAAGACCCACGTCATCGGATATCACTTTCTTTTGATAAAGTATGAAAAAAAAACTGTAATCAATGTGTGCGCATACGTCACACATGCGCCTATCTACCGAACAAGTCTTTATTTAACCGAAAATTGAATACTAATAATATGCGGAGACCTGAACACAAAAAATGTAGATATGCAAAGGAGCCCTTCCAAGATGAATGTCAACATTATGAATTTGATGGAGAAATAAAGAAGCTGGCTGGATGTGAAGGCTTCACCACGAAGCACCGCATCATACCAGATTCTCTTCTCCAAAGACATGCTCCTTTATGTGACCAGATAGAATGTCGTAATCACTTGTGTTCACTGACGAGATTCCTATTTTTTCTAAAAAAAAATACTGCTTCTGAAAGCTGTATTTTAAAATGCTGGATCCTCCTCTGGCAACACAGCACTGGGGTGAGTGAAGACAATGGAAGAATGTGTGAGTGGTGAGAGAAAAGAGGGAGAAATGAAAGAAGAAGGGAATTCTTTAGTATTTTTGGCAAATCGCCATGCTCATATAATACTCCATAAATTTTTGTACGTTTTCTGCTCCTTGGTAAACTCACGATGCTGATCACTAACTCACACACAATTTTCACTCTACCAGAAACAAGCACACGCACACATGGCGGCCATCTCTGCGCTGAATTATAATTCCTTTTTTTCTCTCTATTTTTTTATTTCACCCGGCACCACTGCTGGTGTGTTTGATATCCAGTGTAAAATTTATGAGCGGTGGAGATAAGGGGAGAAAAGGAGTCGAAGTCGAAGGACACTCAGAACATGCATTACATTCACAACTGAGGTACATATTTTATATAAATAAATGACGGTCATAATAATGCGGTAGGCACGACACATAAAGATATCGCTCTTTGTAAAATACAAGCACGCAGGCTGCTTAAATTCACCATTCCTTGATAATATGCATCGTGCTGTATTTGAAATTGGCCGGGCTGCTGTGTCTGTCTAGTTTACCGTCACTTTCAAGTAATCAAAACTGTAACCCTCAAAATATCCTGGATAAGGACTATCTCTCTGAAAAGAGCGGCAACGAACCGAGTACACGACTTCATTTTATAAAAAGGGAAGTGTGAAACTGAAAAATGGATTTCTGTTTCAAGAAAATTCTGCGTGAATTGAACCGTTGGCTTAGTATAACTTACGTGCTTGGTTTACTCTTGTGAGTGTTTGGGCGGAAGACCGAATGTACATTTGCGTGGTTCGCAAATTAAAAGTGAGTGAGTGGTGTTGTAGCGCACTTAATTTGTGGTCTAATATTCGCTCATGAATTAATTCAGCTAATCCTTCCCTCTCCCTCTCTCGTGTCGTGTTATCTGGGTTGACACAACGACACAAAGAAATATATTGCATTATGAGGGGTAGCCAAGCATAATTCTATTATCTTCATCATTCATCTACAATTCCATTTAATTAGCATTGAGGACCATATAATAACAACAATGGATTGGGTGAGTCTGTGAGTCTGTCGTCCTTCACCACAAATGTATTGCTATTTTGGAGATTCCTTTAAGGATGAGATTTCCCCATCCGATTTCTTTCTTCCAATAATTGCATTTCTCCAGAATCCTACTTTGGGGCTATGGGAGATGATAGTGGTAATATATTAACGTGCACAACGACTTGAGATTTTCGCTACTAATTGGCACGTAGCAGCACTGGGTTTTTTATCGGACTGTGACATGTATTTATAGGTTTCGTGTGATGTATAATATATTCTGACTTTATTTCAGTGCGGGCTACCCACACACACACACAGTAAACAGTTCTCCCTGCTGCCATTTCTGTTTTTTTTTTGTGGGCAACATTATTTATTTAACCTTATGCACGTACATCTTGGAAATGGTAATGCTGCTGACTATATGATTCCATCTTTAACTGACCCTTACTTTAGTGAGTGGATGCAGAAGAGGCGGAAGTGTGACCTCCAACAATGGTCTCGTCAACTGCTAACGAATTTTTGTGCAGTCATTAAAAGTGTCCGGGGCAATCTTCGATCCCAAACACGTCGCAGCAATGACAACGGGACGTCTGTATAATAATAATGTCAAACGTAATACGAACTACTTGCACAGGAGTCTCCCAAAGATCTATGTAGGCACACTCGATGTTTGTCCAGGAAAACTTACTGTGCCCTCATTTTTTATCCAGAATCCGTGAAGTAGGGTTATCTCGTTCAAGGATAAAGTATGATTCTTATTAGCAGTAAAAACGTTCCTCTCTCCACACAAGGATATATTAGTCAGTCAGACTAAATCCCACTTGCTTCCCTTCTTCTAGGAGGGTTATCTCGTTCAAGGATAAAGTATGATTCTTATTAGCAGTAAAAACGTTCCTCTCTCCACACAAGGATATATTAGTCAGTCAGACTAAATCCCACTTGCTTCCCTTCTTCTCCGGAAAAGGGAGGAAGAAGCGCTGAGGAAAAGTTTATATTATGCTGCCGCCTTTTTACCTTAATATACTCGGCTCGTTTTCATTACGCCCGTCAGACCGTAAACTGAGGTGAATTGCTGGAGGAAGAGTGAGTGTGTATGCCTCATGTGGAAAAGTCAGAAGCTCTTCAACATCGTCATTACCACATGGACCGTGATATTCCATAAACCCCGCAATGTTCCCACCTTAATAAGAATTACATGAGAAGTCATTCCGGCATCCCATCTGCAGCCAAGGATTACTGAACTGTGCATTGGCGTAAATAATCTGGAATTCGTGTGCAGACTTTGAGTGAGGAGGGTTATCTCGTTCAAGGATAAAGTATGATTCTTATTAGCAGTAAAAACGTTCCTCTCTCCACACAAGGATATATTAGTCAGTCAGACTAAATCCCACTACATCCCATCTGCAGCCAAGGATTACTGAACTGTGCATTGGCGTAAATAATCTGGAATTCGTGTGCAGACTTTGAGTGAGGTGAAATCTAAAAAAATATTGTAACGCCTGTCAAGTCCGAGTAAGGATGAGTGGAAAAAAAGAGGAACTATGTAAATAGTTGAGAAAATAAGCCAACTTTTTTTTACCTGGTTTGAGCCAAACTCAACTGGGTTAGCCGCATGTCAGGTGGGTTTACTTTGGCATTTTTAATGGGAAATCTATTTGCTGTCACCAGTTCACACAAGGAGGACAAGACAGGGGGAAACCAGTTAAATGAGATTTGAGAGAGTTTCAGAGAGGTTATCTCTTTCACAGTGAGCTGCTCACCGAAGAGGAGAAAGACTTTCATCAATTTTCCTCCGAGGTTGCTGCAATGCTGGATGGGATCATTTCGGGAGAAGCCTGTTCAAAATTTCACAATGGACATCCTCCTCTCTGCTCCACAAAATAGACCAGAGAATTACGCTTCCTGGCATGCATCGCTCTGCTATGAATTATCCTCTAACCGAAAATCTTTTTCAAAAGGAGAAAGAACCAGGTGCAGCCTTTCATCATCATCTCCGCATCGAGTCATCATTATCACCACCACCACATCCCCTTTTTATTGGTCTCCCAACAACTTTCGACATAATTTTTAAACTTACAATTTGGAAAAATGGTAGTGACATGCGTGTGTGTGGAGAGAGCGGGGAAGCGGTGGAATGGATCCCACGAATGGGAAAGGTAAACACTTTTCCCGTATTGCGGAAAACAGCTCGGAGCGATAATTTGCTGAAATTAATTGGCAATAACACTTTGTACAAGTCCGGCACATCCCATCCTTCCCAACTTTTTTAGAGCGTTGATCATACATCATCTCTCGAGTGCCACTGGTGACTGACACGGTAACAAAAAACATCCCAGAATAAAAATCTGCTGACGTGGAGACGTGATCCCGCTGCGCTCATCTGGTTCTTTCTTTTTGTTGAGGTGGAAGGAAATGAGTCCTAATTTTGAATCTGTTAAAAGTTAATTGGGAAAATTAAAAAGTCAGTTGATGTAGTGAAGAGGAAAATCTCTGTTTTTCTTTGAAGGCAGTTGAGTGCATCAATTCAGAGGGAACAAGGGCTGATGAAAATAAATAGAGAAAGTTGTTCTAAGGTCTTCAAAAGAATTTCACATATTTTTTTGCCACGCCATGAAAGAGAAGAAATGCATGTTTTACTAACTTGGACGTGACAGTAGTAAAAGGAAGAGTTCCTTACGACTTAAAGTTTAAGGGGAAAAAAGAAGTGGACCTTTTTATGAGACCATCACATTCATTTCATGAATGCACGGATGGGCTGCACCTCCCATTTTTATCTTCCTTCTGTTCCCTCCTTCTTCCTCGTCTTTCTCTCTTGCTCACACTTTTGGGAGAACAAAGGAGAAATTTGTTTCAGTGAATTTGTCATATGTAGTGAAAATTTTAGCGGGAGAAAAATGGCGTTACTTGTTTTTCTGCTGTGGCAGCATCACATCGGCACAAGACTGAAAGTAAGCAAGTAATGGAAACGTTTACTTTTACTTTTTTTCTGCCTCCAGCTCTCCCAGACAAACACAGACACATTACATGCACTCTCACACTTTCCCACTTCCTCCCCCATAGATCTGAAATGTGTGTGTGTACGCATACACGTATATGTATGTGCACAAAGAACCAAAACAACTGAATAGAAACTAACTAGGTTCTTCTCCCATTTTCGAATGAGAAAAAAAAAACGAGAGGAAAAAAACTGGGCGAAGCATAATAAAAAGCAGCCAACTGAATAATAAAAAGTTGATGGCTTCTCTCTCTTGTTGAACTGTACGGGTGACGAAAAAAATAATAAAATGGCTTTAATTGGATCATGAATTAGTATAGAGGAGAAAAGTAGGAGTGTAGTCGAACAAAAAAAAGTATAATAGTTGGACGAACTAGTAGTAGTAGGCTAGTAATCGCACCAGCAGACATTTTTTTTCCTTTCTTTCTCTCTTTCTCGTGAAGTTGACTCAGCAAATTTACTATCGTGTAGTTTTACATCCACATATACTACATTAGATGCACACAAGAGAGAAAAAACTCGGAGTCTTATTTTCCCCATGAAAAAAAGGGAAATTGTCGGTAAACTGCGTGCTTTACATTCATTCGTATGAATAGGGCATTTAATACGAATATAATCGTATCAGTTTGGGCT
Organism: Troglopedetes dispersus; assembly: GCA_027744215.1. Lineage (NCBI taxonomy): Eukaryota > Metazoa > Arthropoda > Collembola > Entomobryomorpha > Paronellidae > Troglopedetes > Troglopedetes dispersus. The sequence continues at coordinate 7,416 of JAHZNF010002909.1, forward strand.
TGTATTACTCCCTCTGAGCTTTTTTTTCGTATAAACTGACTTATTATTACGACGAGTACACATCCTCCGTTTCTTCTCTCTCTCCCGATTTTTATCTCCAGTTTTATGGACTAGAATCAGAGAGAAAAAAAAGATATTATTCTGGTATTTTTTACAGAGAAAGAAAAAGTTTAGTGTGTGGAGGCAATCAATGAAGGACAGAAAAATATTACTGGAAAAAAAGGTTATAAAAGAAGTTTTACCGTGTGCCATAATATTAAATAAGCAGCATATAACTTAGTAATGATAATGGAAAATGTATTGTAATATTATGTAAGCTTCACCAAGCACGTTTTCTGTGTTTTCTTCCTGCTAAAAAAAACGACGACTTGTGTACGGTGCCATAACTCTTTTTCCGATGTGTTGGAAAAATAATACGTTGAAAAGGAAAGTTGAGACAAAAAAAGTTGGCTTTTACATCGAGTTATGGGCTCCAACAACTTTTTTTCCCTCCTCTTGTTTTTTCTCTTGCTTCGCTTGTTACACAAATTTACAAATTATTATGGTGTGGTATGCATTATAGTGTAGTCTATGATGTTTGGTTAAGTACACTGGTTTTTTACACCCTGCTTTTTTATCCAGTACAGTTCGAGAACCAAAAACAATATACAGCTTTGTAGCTTCATTGATGTGTCTCGGTGTTGCAATAATAGTAACATGTGCATACACACACATAAAAATGAAATAAAACGCTGAAAAAAAAACAATTTTATATATTTTTTGTGTTCCTTTACTGTGTCCTTACTCCCTTGAAAAAAAAAGGTGAAAGGAAAAAGGAGGCTAAGCAGGAATGGAATTTTTTTCCTCGTGTTTCCCATTTTTTGCGTGCCCGTCTTTTCTACGCAGCACCGTTTTCCCTGATACTGTCCAAACAGGCGAAAGACACTACGAAAAGCTGGCCTGAAAAATCTTTTGACAGAACAGATGCAACCTGGGTTTAGTTTTCATGCAGATTTTTGTTTTTTTTTAAATAAGAGGAAAAAATGTTGTTTTTTGTTCAGATTGTGTAACGTTGTACGTGAGCCAGAGTAGGTTGAGTTCGTGCCGAGTCCATGAAACAAAACAAAAAAAAATGAGAGAGTAAAACGGGTCTGGTGAAAACGCACTGGTGTGTCATGTTTCCTGTCCGAATAATTTAAGCGAGAGAGTTGCAACGTGCGAATGCTGAATTTTGTTGTTGTTTTTTTTTTTCAAGTTGTGAGCGTATACATGTGAAAATTCTCATGTTCTCATCATGTTTTTCTGTAGGCGGAGCGGATGAATTTGTCTAATCTCCGCTTGCTCGATTGAAGCCGGAAATTACTGTTTTGCAAAATGCTTGGTGGTGGTGCTGTGCGGTTGAACACTCCTGGCACACAAGTTCTGGTCGCTGTCGACTCTTGTCTTTTTCCCTTTGCACTGTAGTATTTTCCTCTCACTTGCGTCACGTACTTGTCGCATACTGCAAGTAAGGCCTCAACCCGGTGACAGCGAGAAGAGATGCCAGGCAGTCATGCATACATAATAAACAAATGAATAACTTCTTTTCTTCCTAGTGCAAAACAGATATTTACGTGCGGACACTTGTGTTGTCTCAGCCATCACAAAAGTGGACCATTTTCTGATGTCAGTGTTTTAGAGGGCATGACGATTTGAGGATACACAATGAAGGACAAAACTGGAGCCGACTGGATAAGTGACCAGTTGTGACGGTGACAATGAGGCATATTATTGTATGTTCATGAACTATTTTTGTTGGTTGAAAACACACATGATTTTCTTTTACTTCTTTGACGACCTTCATGCGTTTTCGCTTTGATCAGGAGGTACACTCCTGGTTTCTCAGGAGTCCTCCTGAAGAAACCTGGTTTGGTTCCTGTTCTCATTTTTCGTCGTTTGTGTCGATAACAACTTCCTGTTCTTATTTTCCCATTATGAAAAACTGACGATGCATATTATTTTCTCAACTTTCTCATGAATGTGGTGGAGAACATGGTGGTCTTGGAGTTCCGACTTTTCCAATAATCCGTGTTTTGTGTTTTAAAACAATACGTTTTGCTCAGCTCCTAATCATGGAACGTGGAAGCACAGTAGAAGAAAACGTGACAAGTGCCTCACAACTTTGCACATTGGGTATTTGTTTTTTGAGATGAAGGTTTTTTCTTCAAAGATCAACGTGGATACTTCAAAAGTGGTTCTGAGCCTTTTTCAAGTTACACCTCAATAATGTTCCAGTGAACTCCGTTGATTTTTTGTAAAAAAGAGAAATATTAGGTTTTACTGACAAGCTCTGTTCTTCCCCAAGAATGCATAATTTCCGAGTGGATGGAAACACGTCTCACAATGAAACATGCCAGCTCTGGTTAGATCATCAATAATGAGAAGTGTCTTCGTATAAAGCTCATAGGAAATAATGCAGAAGGAGGAAATTAGCTCCCCATTAAAATTCATTGGAGTTGCCTGTCGGGCACGAGGCAGGCAAAAAAAGTTTCTTTCTCAGTCTTGCGCCTTTGTGCCTTGCACCCACTTGTTTGAGCATAGTTGCAGGAAGTTGTCAAAAAGAAATTTCGAGTTGCTACGACAGGAAATCCACTGTTGAGACATAAAACCAGTTTTGATTTAAAACCCAAGACTTCCTGTCAACTCAATAAAAACATTTGAGCCCAACCCTTTGAAAGTGTTGGGAAATTCTTCGCAGAAAATATTTAGCCTGTATTTCTTGAACCCCGAGTATTTTACAAGTTTTTCTTTCAGACGTGGACACATCTGTGCATGCAAACCACGAAGGAAAAGGGCAAAGCGTTGGACGGAAATAAGTGGAAAGAACTGTCGTGAATTGTGATGTGTCGCTCGTTGGGAATGTCATTCATTTCCCATGAATTTCCACTTAGCTAGTATAAAAATAAGATTGAATTGTTGTTCCCCAATTCCAGGGTGAGACTTGTCTACCCGGTGATTCCAGTTTTGTCTTCTTTTTCCTTTGACATTTATTCCCGGAGAAAACTACTTTGCTTACCCATTCCTCCACATGTGCAAGTGTCCACCGAAACGAGTTTTGTCCACGCCTCAATGCATAAAAAGGAGTGGGTTAGATTCATGTGAGCCTCGGTATGACTAGCGTGTGTCCAAAGTGGAGAAGAAGGTTCCAAACGAGATTTTATTGTTTCGCTTAATGGAGTTTTAGGAATATGTGTGGAATTTTATATGCGTTCATATATTATTACAATTGCCGGTCCCATCGAGAGCTCACACTTTCATACTCGCTTCACGTCAACCGAGAGAGAAAAGAAGGAGAAAAAAGAAAGTGGCAATAACAGGATTTTACCACGGAGGACCGTCATTAAACAGCACAATTCACACAGAAGATGACAGGGAAAACCGGTTTCGCTCTGGCTTCTAGTAGCCCAGCATAGAAAAAAGAACTTTCTTTCTTTTCCTCCCTCCTAAAATTTTATTGGAAGTTGATGGTGGCGTGCTGAGTAAATATTCTTCATTCCTCGTTTAGCTCTTGAAACAAATTAGCTTTGTGAAAATAAAATGGTGAAGGATGGAAAGCTCTTCGGTGAGCGAAACGATACACGTAAATGCTCTCCCAACTTCGTAGAAGAGGAGAAACAGGAAATATTATTCTTTTTAAAACAATCGTAGTGTGGTACCAAAGCACTGATCTGACTCTGGGAAGACGAATGGGTGGAAGGGCCTGTGTGTGGGTAGTGTGTCCATAAAAAAATTGTTCGTGAGTAGGACGAGCCCAGGCATGAAAATAGCTTCCTCTCTTTGTTTATTTAGTCCGACTGAGTGAGCGAAACGGAAAGAGAGTTTTGTCTTGAAAACCATTCCATTACTGAGCAAACAACTGGCGGACTCTCACACAAGAGGTTTTGTCAGTTTTGCCCGTTCCTCCAGAACATCTTTGTCCTTCGAGTGTGTCCATTTTTTGTTCTTAAAAAAAGAAGAAAGTATCCAAAGTTATGAGTGGAGGCTCATCATCAATTTCCCAAAACTGCAAGGAAACAAAGAACTCAAGACCACACAGGCTCATGAGAATTCCCACAATTCTAATAATAATGGATGGTTTTCGGCTATTTATGTCCGCCATTACTTTTCCTCCCAGCAAATTTTTTAATATGGTGGCGTTCCCAAATTTGCATTAATTTATAGGACATTCCATGACGTAGTTAAGAAGTAGGGCGGGCTTGCTTGCTCCGGCAACATGATCGAAGGGAACTCGATATTTGTTTGACTTATGAACTTGCGTCATGAAACCTTTAGCGTGTATGTTCCTTCCACATTATATCACTCTCCGCCGACCTTCCAGCCACTCTCTATAATAACATGGAAGAAGGAGGAAATCCGTTTGGTGATCGGAGCTCCAGCGTAACACAACCAAATGAAATCAGGACGACGTGCAGTGCACAACTTTTTGTACGCTCCTCCAGTTAACCTTTTCACTTAAGCCTGTACATTTCCATCACTCACCAAGTCAAATCCTGCTGAATAAATGTACGTGCGTTCTCCATGTGCATGCTGTGCTGGGCGGGACTTCCATTTCCAAGACAAAGTCCATTTAGTGAACTGAGAAAATGCATTAACCGCTGATTTGCCTCAAGGTTTATTTGAAAACATGGCAACCTAGCCTTTTCCTGTAAATTCGAATCTGACTTCGCACCACTTTATAGTGTATAGGTAGATCATTTTCATTCTCAGCGTTTCGTGCTTGTGCAAACTGTAAATTTGATTTCCGTTGATACACACAAAAAATCGGTTATCTTGGTACGTTGGAAAATTTAAGGGCACGTTTTACAAATAAAAAAGGAGAATCGGGCGTGGAAGTCGTAGAGTTTTGCTCACACCACCACCACCACAAATAATGGGGAATGGCGCATTTTTTAGATAACAGTGAAGATGTTCCTCATGATGATAATGATGATGGTAAAGGAAAACTGGTAAAGGTCACCGCAACGGACTCTTTGCGTGTACCACTCGCATCGTACCCATTTTTCCCTCAACTTCATGGATTATTGGAGCACAGATGTGGTACTTGTACTTCACTTCGATGATCAACATGATTATTATGATTACCATCTTTGTGCTTCAGTCGCCTATGTGACTGTGCACATCATTATCTTCATTATAACCAGGTATTCCTTCGTTTTCTGTGTGCAGTCCGTCTAGGGTTATCTTGCTACCGAAGTCATCCACTAAATTGTGGAGTTTATCCAAAGGGATGGCACGCACCTGTACGCTCCTCCAGTTAACCTTTTCACTTAAGCCTGTACNTTATCTTGCTACCGAAGTCATCCACTAAATTGTGGAGTTTATCCAAACTCTTTTTTTTGCAACAGCTCTGTTATTTTTTATTTATTTGCTGGGATGGCACGCACCTTTCCTTCCATTTTCTGTGGCAATGCCGTCACATTACATTTGGAGAGAGAAAGGAAATAATGATGATCGAGATGTGATCATATCGTCCGTCAGGTCGGGCACACATTGTGCGCACAAATAAAAGCGGAGTCATGGCAGAGCATGGCGAGAAAAGATAATGGGTCGGGAAAGGATGTACGAACGCTTTTATTATTCCGAGACACTTTGAGCAATACACTGACTCTCTTGGTATTTCATTATTGGACACGAGAGAGAAAAAGAAAGTAGTGCCATGCAGGGCAAAGCTATATCGCCGATCCAATAAACTAATGCAGTTCCCCTCACACTTTGTTCGCCTTTTCTCTTTGCCGCCCTATCTCCTCTCCGTAATAAAAACTGAAAGGGTGATACGCTCCTTAATACAGTCAGAGTGGTGATGATAATGCTGATGAAGGAAGTGGAGCAGTGCATCGTGCCTTAAAAAAACAAAAGATATAATACACGTAGAATTCCTTTGAAATCATAAAGTTGTTCTTGCTTGAAAATATTTTAGTTAAGCACACCACCAAAAAAAGGATAAAGCAAAAACCCTGTTTAAAAATAAACATATTTTTTGGGCTGCGAGTTTGAACTCCGTGTTTTCTTTTGGATTTTTTTCATCTTGGAATTTTTTATACACAGAGTCAAAGTAAAATGGGTTATTATTATGATGACTTTCTCTTTTTTGGCAGTTTTAGGTGAAAGGATTTTGATAAAGAGTGGTGCGTCCTTCCTCACAATAATCACATTGCTCTGGAAAGAAAGCGTAATGAACCTTTCCCCTCCGTTCTCCGTCTTCCACGCCCGTGCTCATAACAAGGAGAGTGCACACGGCGATAATAATGCTCATAATCATAATAAATTGAATCATGTGAAGGGAACAAAAGGCTAAAAAGGTGTATCAACCATCAAGGGAGTAGGCATGCATGTAATGCCACGCACTTTACCTACGTTCAGCCTTTTTAGAGCACAGAAAAAAAAATTTCCTGGTGGACTTGCCGGAGGTGCTGCTACCTTGTAATTTACTATGATGCTGATAATGAGGATGCAGCCGTATGTGAGAACAAGAAAGTCATAACATATCAATAAAAAGTAATAATGATAACTTGGGCAGGGCTCATGTACAACAACAAAAAAGGATGAAAAAAACGGACGTTGACGTTGATGGTGGTTGTGGTGTACAGCATGCATTAGCATTCGCTGTGGAGGCATCTGCACTAATTTGGCATTTATGATTCAATGAATGGAAGCATGAAAGGAAAGTGAAAGGATATTATTATTATGAGCTGGAATATCGCCTATACCACAATCTATATTTTTCCCATCCACCATCCCATTTTTTTCTCTTTGCATTCACTCCTCCAAACCTTCATCTTTTCGCTAACAAGCACACAACGAAAAAAAAATGCTCAATTGTGTTCTTTGCTGCTGCTGGAACTGCTTGTTACGGTACAGCCACCATTATTGATGGTGGTCTACGCCTCCCATGTAATACAAATAGTTTCTTCTTTTTTTACATTTTTATCCATTTTTTTAAACGAAGCAGTCTCAGCGTCACCCGCTTCCTCCGTTCAACTTTGTATTCTCTATCTAGTATTTTTTCCAGGAATAAAAATAGAAGCAAGATGATAAAATTTTTGCTTGTTTTATAAGAACAAAAAATTGATACTAGAAGCCTACTTACTCTACTTTCTAGTCAGCTTCAATTCAGGAGTTCAGGATGTGTTTGTGTATGCCTTGTAGCCTGCAAAAATTTCCGGCTTTGCTTCACCACAGTAGACAGAATGAGCCATGGGAAGACATTAGCATACAGCTTTTTTATATTTTTTTTGGGGGAAGTACATGTACATTTGCATATTATTATGCATATTTTTGTCAATTTGGACTGTCGTGATGATCCCAAGCCAATTTAGCTTTATTTGAGGTGGAGGAGTAGAGAAACCTGTGTGATGTCATGAGCCCTCCCTCCAATTTTCCTTTTGTCTGCTTTCACAACCAGGATTTTGTCTAGATTGTGTGAAAGGAGATGCCTTCACTCTCCTTCCTGGTGAGGAGGTCTCCATCAGTCGGGGCACAACAGCGGGCAAGATTATGGCTTTTTTATTTTGGTGTGAGTGTTTTTTTTTCAAGAAGTCCATCGACAATGCTTGTTCCCAGAATTTGAATGAATCAACTCGTAAATTGGTGTGACTATGTGGGAATTTTTTTCCGAACTGACGGAGGTATATAAGTGTGGGAATGGATGGACATACTCAGAGCAGCACCAACGAATTGGTTTTCTGCTGAGATTTCCCTTATCCTTACTACAAAATAGAAAATTGTATCGCGTTTTTTTATTCTCTGAGAACTCAGTTGCTTTTGTTCATTCACCAAAATAGAAAACCAAAAAAGCTTACTGCCTTTAACAAAATAATAGTGTATACTAGTAACCCCGTCAGTTCTCCTGCCACTAATGTGATACGGTTGTGCTGATCACTTCCTTTTATTTAATAATTTCAAAGGGCAAAATCATTTAAAGAGATTAGATCTTATTGAATCGGGATAAATAGAAAAACAGGGTAGGAATTTTTATTTTATTTGTAGATTCGTGGAAACCTTTTGATCGTGATACAAACCTCACTCGATGACTCATGATGTCAACTGGCAGGGGGCAACATTTATCTTTCCATCGACTCCTTATTTTTTATTTGGTTATGTAAGAAATTAAAATATCCAGCAACATTGTGGAGCACCCCAATAAAAACTTGCCAACTTTAAGGGCCGATAGCGTCGAACAAATTGCACAATACATTGATTATTTCAATACATTAAATCCACGTATTGAGAAGTACCTAAAACAGGACCTTTATAACACGTTGAGGTATGGTGGATTG
>JAHZNF010002910.1:0-12498 GCA_027744215.1 Troglopedetes dispersus
ATGCAAATTATATATGAGCAAGAAAGGATATATAATTTTGGAGCAGATTTTTCCTCCTATTTCCAGTGTAAAAATTGAACAGTTTTGTGGTAAGAAATTGCTTGAATGAGGAACAAAGATTCAGAATTTATCTGAGGTAATATTTGTACATGTGAAACCGCAGGAATTGAACTGGAAGCTGTGAGCAAATCTTCACCTGGCTCCCATCTCCATAATTGGTCGAGTTTAAGAAATACACACGTCTGCGTCTGCACTCCGACATTTTTCCTTATAGCCTTGTCAGCTCGTGCACATAAAAATGATATTTTTAGAAACATGCCCGGTCTCTCTCTCTCTCTTTCTTCACAGATCAAAGAGAATGAGAGAAGGAGAATTTTTTTTTGGAGAATCTAGAATTGTATGCTGATCGATACCACTTCTACAAAGAAAATTTCTTATCTTTGGTTGGAGTAGACAGATAACATAAAATGTGCAATACCTACTCACATAAAAAGGGAAGCATTGAACTGCACGCTCTAAATGAGAAAGAGGATGAGCTCAACTCAAACAAAACGGCATTCTCTCTTTCAATGACTTCTTGATGGATATCTGCATAGTATTTAGTCGTCTCGGCTTTCCGATTCAATAAACGAATCCCTCATCGATTCTAATATTGAATGACTAATGAGTAACCAAAAGTACTTCGACTTGCACCAAGTCACATTTCATATTTATTGATAAGGATTATTTCCACCCTTCTTAAAAGTTCATTGTTTTCTTGAGACATTTTGTGTAAATAAGAGCCATAATGGCTTTTTATGATCGTCGTCGTGTCTGTGTGTGAACTATGTACGTTTTTGTCTGTCGTCGTGAGTGAGTCGTGACTCCTTCTTGACAACATATTGCTACATAAATTATGCAAAGGAGCAATCATGCTAGAAGACTGGAAGGAAATTGAGTGAACAGGTACGCTTTTTTTCTCTGTGTCATTGGTGGGCTGTGGAGGTTAGCCAGGCATACGGCGCAAAAAATATAATATTTCGCATAATGTAATCAATACATTGGCTAGATGGAAGCAGGAAGTTTGCAATTTTGTAAGACTCACAGAAAAACAGTTTTGCCAAGTCAATGCCAACCCGTCATCAATTGGCAACATGGGCAATTAATAATGCTACATAAATTATGCCAGAAGAGTGTGCGCCACACCCACCGACTAATGTTACCCATTCGCTAAAAAAAGAATTTTGTTTGCAAAATACATATTTGCACTTTTATTTGTTTTAAACAAGTCCCGGACTCCGGCATAGTAAAGTTATATGGACACAAGTATGTACACCGTTTCTGTGTCAAGTACAAAGATTTATGGACACAAGTAATAATTTTGAGGAGATTTTTCAAGAGAACTGGCCATGCAGCCACGTATAATGTACCCTTTCAACTTTTTCGAGTTGAGTTAGGTTATGCAATATCATATATGCCACATCATCACCTCCAACATCATAAAAATAATAATGATTAATGTGAAAATATCCTTAATGATAATTTTTTTTTTCAGCAGAAAAATCTTTTATGCTTTTTTCTGTGTAACAATTGACAGTATATAGAAGGCCATCAGAAGATGCAACATTTTTTGCAATCAATGTTAAAAATTGTACACACACATTCTTTCTGATTCATGTTCACATTTAAAAAAAAATATTGCTCCAATCATCATCCATCATCACAATCCACCACAAATCGAGTTAGCATGCAAGACCACGTTGCACGCTACCACAATTTTTATTTTCAGATTTTTGCCCAATCAAACATTATATTGACATTGTGACATGTTAAAGTCGTCCTGTCATAAGGAACATGAAGCAGATATTGCGCCTGCGCTTCTGTCACATTTTTTCGCACATTTTTTTTTATCTCTAGAAACATTGTTGTCTTCTGTGCACAGTAAAAAAAATGCATGGAGCATTAGGCCGTCTGTCTCAACGGTCATGAATGATGATGAGATTCTGCTGAGTTGTGCAGAATAGTAGATTTTGTTGTACAACAAACCTCTGTGATGCCTCCATTATTAGGGCGATGATGCAGTACGAACGAACGCAAGAAGTCAACAGTTGGACTTTGGACTTAAAGTTGTCGACGAACATTAGTATTGCATCGTATTTCGTACCGTGCTCTAATGTGAACTGAGTACACAGACGCAGACACTTTTTGAGATAAAAAGTTGAGGATGATGATGATGATGATGCTCCATTATATTATGGGCAGTCATTATTATATATATTTTTATATCTATAAAAGCGCACGAAGTGAGATGAACACACCAGCAATTTATTTTATTGCAAATGTAATGTTAGTATGTAAGAAATTCTTTCTGCTAAAGTTATCAATTATTACCATCATTATGCTCCACACAAGGCTTATCGTTGTATGTATGTATAGCAAATGTAATGACTTTATTTTATAGTTCTAAAAGAAAATGCTTCAAGATCGTTAAATTGTATGCGAGTCAGAGAGAATTGGCGTCACTCTGAAATTTGAAGCAGATGGCCGGATGCAACCTGACACTGGTGAGACGGAGGTGAACTAAAAGTTTGGGAAAATATAATGTCAGTTAGCCAACACGTAAATTATTAAGGAAACAAGTGTCTGAATAATACTTTTTTTGGAGAAGCTGGATTGTGGTTTGTTGTTGCGAAAAAATAAATAACAAATGACTTTGCTTGAGACTTTCCCAACAATTTACCCACAAACCTGAGTCGAGAGTGGAAAAGCGTTGTACACCTCGGATAAGATTTTGAATTGAATAATAATAATCCCTGATTGCATGTAACCTTGTAAAATAGAAAAGACACAAGTGTGCGAGATGCTTGGCTGAATTAATATTTTTTTATGCAAGCAAAAAATGATTTTGCTTTTGAGAAATACAAACATAACATGAGCGTCCATAAATATTTACGATGATTTCACACACTTCCAGAGAGAGAGAGAGAGATGAGTTAACAGAATCATGTGAAAAAGGTATTTCGTCCTAGAATTTAGGTAGGTTTACATATAAAAAAATTTAATAATAATACAGATGATAAGCGGTTTTGATTGGCTGATTGAGGGAGGCCCAGTCCGTCCTAACCACACACTACCGTCATCATCACAGACTGTGCACATTGGACTTTGGACTCTGTGATCAATCCTGATCACAAGTTTTCTCCTCAACTAAATTAACACATGAAATTAGCTGCGGTGAAGTCACAAAAAAAGAGAGGAGTATTAGTAAAATAATGTATGTAGGCAATATATGGATAAGCAAGTGTTACGGGGGCTTCTCTTTTCATACAAAAGATGCGTTTCACATCTGTATACATAGAAAAAAGTGGTTAAGTCTGGTCTCGTCTGGGTCATCCAACACATAATCGCATTCGACAAGATATAACTTTATGATAATTTAATGCTCATAAGCACTTACTTACTTTACTACATACTTTTCATTCACCATTTAACAATGTGTCCATAATACTTATCCATATTATTTGTATCCATTAAATATACCTTTTGACTTTAGTGCGTAGTAAAATTTTTTTTCATAGGTACGTCTCTGACGTGCTCATACTGACAGCTCCTTTTTTTTCGCGACTATATTGCGGTTTAATTTGTGTGGAGCGGTATACAAAATGATGGGAAGCGGTGATAATAAAAACATGTGGAAAAAAAATTGAACATAACAAAGTAGACTTGCAGATGTGCCAGCAACATTCCGGGACAGCCTTAGGCAATCTTATGAAATATACGTGAAAGTTCCAAAACATATATGTATCCATATATAAGATGAAACAATTAAAAAAAAACAGAGTCCAAAGTCCAAGGTGCAAAGATGTCAATTTCCTCGGGAAAACGAGAGATCATACCTATGCATTATTCCACAGAGTTAATTGAGTATAAAATGTTGAATGGATATTATAGTGACTCCTCCTATAAAAGAGTTCCTTTCAACAACAAAAAGCCGGTTTTTACGCTTTTCACTCGAACAAGATAAAGGTGTACACAATAGAGAAACAAGCTATAGTAAATATAGCAGATGTATACATACACAAAACTCTTTTTGTTGTGGGCAATATATGCAAATTACAACTTTATAGAATGGAACGCCTGGTTTTGTTTGTGTTTTCTCTTGTGAAACGTGCCTATGGCTCTATATATTTTTCCACTGTTTGTGTTCATTTCAACTGGCTCAAATTTTTTTTTTGCATCTCATGTACTAGACCTTCCCCACCAGAAAACAGAAATAGGTACTACATAACCATGTAATTGACTATTGCGTGCCAATTTTTTTGGCGTTTTGACAGGAAAATGACGGTTCGTCATAAAACTGATGTTCTTTTGACTTTCAAGAGTCCAGAGGTCCATATTCCCACATTCTCATTGGCTGCTGGGAATTTGGCCAAAAATAAATGTAAATCCAGGTATTACCACTCAATCAATACATAATATTATCACAATTTTTTTTGGAGATCCTTCTTTCAATTTATTGGGCCACGTCAGATAATGTGGACGAAAAGCGTAATACAGTTACTTAATGGGTCCAAGTTGGTAATAAAATGAATGAAACAAAAAATTATCTTTGTACTCTGCACATTACCGGCAAAGCTGCAACTTGTCCAACCAAAAAATTTTGTCCTCTATGATGAGTATATAAAATATTACTCTTTGAAGGATGTGCCTAAGCTGGAGTTTATGGCTCGCGTCTCTTAATTTTTGTTTATAATAGGATTATAAAGATCAGGTTATGAAAATTATTTAGAGTGCATTACGCTCCGGGTGCAAAGGTGAAGGATGAAAGATGTCATAAAATGAAGCACTTGTTATAATTCTTTTAATTTTTTTTATGACTTTGCGAGGGCTTATCTGGAAAGATTTAATAAAGTTTCTTTCATTAAGTTTTTATTTTGGACTTTTCGACTGTTGATCGCATATTGCTGTCGTGAAGAGAAATATGAGTCTGTCAATAAACAATTTTTCGTACGTAATAAATGTTGCCAAATTATGTAAACTGTCAAAGTCTAAGAAACACGCCACTTGAACTGNTTTTTTTACAAGTTCCTGCTCCAGAAATCAGCGGCATTTTATCTTATCTTGCAGCCGGCGTACTTTATTAATGTGAAACCACAAATATCTGCTTTTTCATAGAAATATGACATGTGTACTTGAGTCACTCCTTCTTAAATCGCTTTGACCTCATGGCTAATGCTTTTTAATGAATTAAAAACCTTTGCTCAACTTATTTTACTCATCATTATAGGTACATATAATTTTTGGAGCAGGGGACACATTCCAAAAAAAAAAATGCTGAGTTGACGCCGGCTGCGGCCGATCGTGACATCAAGACTTATTTTGGGCTTTTCGTTTGAAATCTGATAAGTGCTACATTGTCTCTTTTTTTTCAAGAGAAGAACAGACATGGTAATAAATTTTTTTATTAGCGTAGCAGTAGTAAAGTGGAGAAGTGGAGAGAATAGAATTTGAGACAATTAATGTTTTGTATCCTGTCTTGGGTCCATAATGCTAATGAAAGGAATTGAGGCCGATCGTGACATCAAGACTTATTTTGGGCTTTTCGTTTGAAATCTGATAAGTGCTGCATACCTATTGTCTCTCTTTTTTCAAGAGAAGAACAGACATGGTAATAAAAAAGTTTTATTAACGAAGCAGTAGTAAAGTGGAGAGAATAGAATTTGAGACAATTAATGCTTCGCGTATCCTGTCTTGGGTCCATAATGCTAATGAAAGGAATTGGAACCATAAAGACCTGTTGTGCGGTGGTGTCATGTTGCGTCTTAAAAATTTGAATGGTTGAAGTTTGGACTTTTGCCTGACATCATTTATTTTAGCACGTTTTTACTCTCAGATACACAATTTACATATGTATGAGGAGTTGCCTATCAGGCAAACCGTGTCAGCAGCAAGTAAGCAGAGTTTTCTTTATCGTAGATAAAGTTTCAGTAGCGAATTACATGTGACAAGGATGTACAAAGAGCAGTTTTTCTTCGACCTTTCTAGAAGGTGTGAGTGAGCGGACCCGGCTTTTAAAGGATGAAGGATGTGATGAGGTCAATGTTTAAAGATTGAGATGGACAAGTTGAAGAAGTGATAATTAAATTTCTAGAAAAAAAAAACAGAAAATATGTACTTTATTGCATACAAATCTTTAGAGAAAAAAATTATTTGTTTTGTGTGAGAAAGTGAGCTATGATGATGACTTTTAGCACTTTCCCAGGAAAATACACGATGATAAAATTCTTATCTTTTTTTGCTTACAAAAAACAATGGCACAAACATTTAGGTAGCTTAGATTTAGATGAAAATCTACAATTTTAGTTACAAATTTAGATAACACAGTTAAGTACCTATTGTAATACGTAATACAAGTTCACGGGTAAGTAAAAAGTAGACACACAGCTCAGATCTCCTAAAAAACAAGTCATATCATCAAAAATTATTGCGAAGTTTGTAAACAATAAATTACCCAACTAAAAAAAGGTCATACATACAAAACTATTCTTTATACAGAGCTTCCGACAGAATGTGTTATGTGTAAATACACATGTGATTACGTAAAGGTAAGTGTTTTTGTCGCCACATTATTCTGAGTCAGAGATAACAACTAATGAATGGGTTCAATTCATTTTTTTTACGATTGCTCCTTTCAAAATGAATGAACTTTAATAGAAAAAAAATCCACTCAGGTAAAAAAAAACTGCGTTCAAATTCTTCCTTTGTTCTTCTCTCCGAATTGGGTGAGTAATTCGTCGGGCAAGGCTCGTCCTTAATTCTGATAAAAACTGGAAAAAACTTTCCTCTTCATCATCACTTCAGACTAGTTGACAAACAAAAATATTATTTGTGTTGTTCACCCCAATTCCGATTGTCTCGTATTGACACCTACCGTCACATGTGCAAGCAACTGGAAAGATGTGGTTACAGAGATGTTGCACAAGAGCAAAAAGCGCAACGGTTACGCTGCTGCTGCGCTTGTTCCTACATACACCGATGTGTATCCATTTTTTCTGTCAATATTTTCCTTAAAATTTTACCTGCTAAACCAGATTACAAATTGATACGCCTCCAACCTAATGGAATCTTTTCTACACGTAAACTTTTCCACAATAAAAATAATATGAGAAATTATGTCCGTAAACATAAAGATTAAACACGAGCACACGAGGCAAAATAATTTTTTTGTGAGGAAAATGAGTGGCGCATTTTAGGAGAGATTTAACCCCACAACACTAACGATAATAATTGCAAAGACAATAATGACCACATTGAAAGAGCCCGAAGCGACCAAACTACTGTGGCCAAAGGAGCGCTGAATTCTACTGGCACTGGAGCAGGTTCCATCTTCCTCTATGCTTTCCCCCTGGTAGCATTTACAGTTTCCTGTGCTCGCCCCCCGAATTTTCGAACCATCTGCGAAAGAAGGTGGATCACAGTAGGCGCCACGAACACATGGCTGAACATTCTTTCCGCTGAGGTCACACTTCACATTGATTTTGAGTCGACAGAAGGCGTTCCTAAAGTCGTACTCTGCATCCGCCAAACACAAACAGCGACCCTTAACGCACCTCATGTAAGTTTCCCTGGGCAAGCAGTCGCTGGGCACTTGGCATGACCCGTTGAACCGAAATGCTCCAGCGGCTATGACCAGGAAGAGGAGAAGAAGGGACATGGCTACAAAGTATGGAGTGGCCTGAAACAAAGTAAAATAAAATGTGCTCCATAAATAATTTCAAAAAATTAACGTATTTAACACTTTTAAGATCACCTTACCAACTTCCAAGTAGTCATGCTGGCAGGCAACAAAAAAAATCCTTAGAAAACTGGGTAGTATTTTTAAGGCGCTAAAATATTGGCACCATTACAAAACAAGGTAGGTGCACAAGAAAGCCCAGTTTTTTTAGGTATCTTGTTATTGTGAACACCACCGTCGTCAGCAAAAACTTGTGAGTAGAAGAGTAGTCAGTCAGTCAGTCCTCCACCTCCACGAACAACGAACACTACTAATTTTTAGGTATACATGTCTTTTGTATTATCTGGAGTTGAATCGAATCTGCCATAGTGTTTCATACTTATCACCTCGCAACTCCCACAGAGAGAAAATTTCCCCCTTTTCACACTTTCGTGTTTCCCTCCCGCCTTATGAACGAAGAAGAAGAAGCCATTAATGTTTGGGAAATCACCTCGACCCGAATTTCAAAGACATTAGTTTACTTCTCCTTTTCTTCTTTTATCTATGCACTCACAAGTCTCTCTCTCACACATACAGCTCGTCTATTGAAACAAATGGGAACTTGACACACGACTTAAGACGCAGAAACATAATAAAAAAAGGTAGATATGGGAAAATTCTGGAATCGACACGTAGGAAGGAGCTATCATGCGGTGTGTATAATACCGTTCCTTGATTTTATTTTTTATTTTGTTCCTCTGAGTATTTGACATGCACGTCGCAGAAGAAATGAGGAGCGAATGGAGAAAGCCTGTTGGCTGTTAAGCTTCCTGTCAATCACCAATTTTCTAACGAAAGAAAGACACAAATAAGCCTGTACACATAATATTTTATGCACTTCTTCCCAAAAAAATTTCTCCAACAGCACATAGCTGCTCCTTGTTTGTGTCTGTTGGGATTTTTGACTGATAGTAATCTAGCATGCTAGAAGAACAGGAGAGAGGAGCAGTGGAGTGGAGCACAAAAAGCCATTATCTTGTTTCTAACTTGATGGTCCTCAAATCCGGGAATATAAAAAAAAGGAGAAAGTGAATTGATAAAATATAAATGAAAGTGTCATCGGCTTCTGGAATGTGTAGTGTGGACACTACTGTTTATAGCTTTTTTTTCGCTAATGTACCGAGACAAATCTAGATGTGACTGGCGGAGCTTTGATGATTATTAGTGAGTTTTTTTGGAGGGATAAAGTTTGACGAAGCAGGAGTAGCAGTCACCGACTGGGTTTCGTCGACGAGACCTACAAACTAGAAATATGACAAACAATCCGAATATTTTCCAAGGTATACTTAAAAAAGAAACATAAAATAAATGGAAAGCCTTTCCCTCCACTCTCCATTAATAGTAAACAAGAAATATTTGCCTTCCTACTTGTCCTGATTCATTAATAATTTTTTGGGAGAGAGAAGTATATGGAAATGTAATAAATGAAGTCGCTTGAAATATTGTGTCAATTGTAGCAATAGCCACATAATAATGAACATTATGATTAGGGATTTTTCGGTGTAATTGCAAAATCAGCATGGGAATTGTGGTACAAGACAAGAGCATAATAATATGGAGCAAGCAAACACAGAAAACAAACCATCATCATTCGTCACATA
Organism: Troglopedetes dispersus; assembly: GCA_027744215.1. Lineage (NCBI taxonomy): Eukaryota > Metazoa > Arthropoda > Collembola > Entomobryomorpha > Paronellidae > Troglopedetes > Troglopedetes dispersus. Next base: position 9,355 of record JAHZNF010002910.1, read on the forward strand.
TCCATTATAGATGTCTACAGAGCACAGGAGGCAGGCTGAACTGGAGTAAAGTGAAAGTGAGCCAGAAACGAGGAAAATCCCATATGTTTTCTTGACATTTTGTTTGTTTGGAATGAGTGGAGAAAAAAAAATTCTTTTTTTGCCACAATGCCTCGATTCCAGTGAAACCGGAAAGCTCGTTTTATCATGCTCTCTTTCTACTATGCACATATTTATTATGAATTTAGTGATATCACGCTGCTGCTGCTGATATATGAAACCTGCTTATTAGAATAACGCTTTTTGCACCGAAAAAAGGCGCTCCCTGAAAATCCAAGACACAAGGTATGGATATGCGTTCATTACTTTTTTAATGTGGAGGCACGACTGACTGCTACTACAAAACATGGCATTTTCTCCAGTGTCCCCCTTAATAATCAGTTTCAAAAATATGACCCACATATTCCCCTGATTGATCAATATTTAACAAAGAAGCTATCATTAAACCCAAACTATAATGTGGCACGATTCCAGTAACATGCAAGAACACATTAAAAAAAAGGACATAAACTCACTTAACTAACTTTCTCTGCTTTTTTTTGGTGACAAAAAAGGAAAAAAATCAGTTTTATCCAGGTAGGTCCCCACATTACTCACTTTTTGACTTGGTTGCTAAAAAACATTATTTATTTGATTAGCTAGTCTGATAAGGAAAAATCTTCAGTATAAATTTCCATATTTTAGTCGTCCTGTTGGTAGACTAATATGTGTCTATCAATTTTCTGCTAAAATATTAAATTCAACAGTGTCCTTTCGTGTCAGCGGAAGGACCTCTTTTAACGGTGCAAATTGTCACCTTTCATGAAAATCCCCTGGGAAAGGTTTAAATCAGTTTTATCCAGGTAGGTCCCCACATTACTCACTTTTTGACTTGGTTGCTAAAAAACATTATTTATTTGATTAGCTAGTCTGATAAGGAAAAATCTACAGTACAAGTTTCCATATTTTAGTCGTCCTGTTGGTACACTAATATGTATCTATCAATTTTCTGCTAAAATATTAAATTCAGCAGTGTCCTTTCGTGTCAGCGGAAGGACCTCTTTTAACGGTGCAAATTGTCACCTTTCATGAAAATCCCCTGGGAAAGGTTTCCCAACTCTAATAAATTGTCTTCCGCTCGCATCCTTTTTCATTGTTTTTTTTCCTTGATCGTAATGTATTCAGAGGTCTTGCTCTCCATTATTCGACTTACGGGGAAGTATATGGCACCACGGCATTATTTGATTGACACACATGAGTACCTATACATAAATACTGAAACTTCCTTTTGCACATACCTCCATCATGTCACTGTCAGGCATCTATCAAATCATTCCCATAATTATTCCCACAACATGAATATTCAAGGTCCTCCCTTTTAATTGTGTGAAGTATTTGTTTGAACCAGTAAATGTAAATCTATGATAAAGTTTATGATTCCCAATCTTTTGTCTTTTTAATTATTAACACGTTGTAACTTGGCTAATACTTGTTGACACAATAATATTTTGACTACAAATACAGTATTTTAGAATTTTCTGTGAAATTTAGCAAAATATTTTAAAATATGTGTGACTTCAATCCTACAAAATACATTTGAGATATGTACAAATATACAAAAAGGAATTTATGGAAGCTCCATGTTTTAGAGTAAATATATTATGTATACTATACTCTTTGAATTGTTGTTTAATTAATAGGAACTATCGTTAAATAATTAAATACAAAAGTATACCGTTTATACAAAATACGCAAATCTTAATGTAGAATTTTAAAGGAAATCAATAAACCAAATGTGTCCGCGACAGTAAATTTATCATTATACCCGACGGAACCGTTTTTGTGACGAGGAATTTACTTTGCTTCAGTTTTCTCCCTGCAACGACTCTGGACAAAACTTATTAATCTCACAAGTTTTTTTAAAAAAGGAATTTATGGAAGCTCCATGTTTTAGAGTAAATATATTATGTATACTATACTCTATGAATTGTTGTCTAATTAATAGGAACTATCGTTAAATAATTAAATAGAAAAGTATACCGTTTATACAAAATACGCAAATCTTAATGTAGAATTTTAGAGAAAATCAATAAATCAAATGTGTCCGCGACAGTAAATATTTATTTTAAAAACTTTCTATCTTTTTGCTTAAATTAATGTGGAATTAATTACAATTATTATCATTATAAATACCCGACGGAACCGTTTTTGTGACGAGGAATTTACTTTGCTTCAGTTTTCTCCCTGCAACGACTCTGGACAAAACTTATTAATCTCACAAGTTTTTTTTCAATACTTATCGGCACAATATTACATATTATTATATTTAACTAGTGTACAAGAATAAATCAAGTTGCAAAAAGCTTTCAGAAATCTGAGTAGAGAGAACATGCCAGAATTTTATGAGAAAGCAAAAATGGTAAATGTGATATGTAGAGTATTCATTCAAACTTTAACAAACTCTCCCCTTAAAAATAACCCTACTACTAATTTTCGAATGCAAAAAAAAACAAAACTTGATGGAAGTTTTAACTTATCTAAATGGAAAGATACAAATTAGTACACTAACTATGTACACAGAAAACTGATGGGGGTTCGTTCTGAAGAGCGACATGCTTCCACTCCTGCTCCACCCTTCGGGTCTCACTTGATCCATGGAGGAAACTTTTCCCGTTCTAAGCTCTGCATTTGAAGTGCACAGTTTCCCGTCGCTGCTCGGCGTGTGTCCAGACTTGCAACGACAGTGACCGAAGAAAGCCTTGCTTTGTGTGATGTGACCGGATGAGGTGCACTCCGCGTTCGGAACGCAGTTGAAAGCTGGCAAGTCATCGTCAACTGAGCTGAAGGTGCACACTTGACCAATCCGACTGAAGCACATTTTCAAGTCGTAGTCATAGAAGGACTTGCTTTTCTTGTCCAGAAAACCACATTCACATTTTCTTGTGTGCGGCTCACAATATCCCGAGTCACAGTCACGATCTGCATTGCAGGAGTCGTGATGCCCTTTCTTCCCTATTGCTCCGGAAGCTTCTTGAAACAGGAATGTGAAGAGGATGGTCGTAGCCAGAAATATGAAAGGAGCTGAATTTTTATTCCACGCCATTTTTCTCGATAAGCTGGAAAAAA
>JAHZNF010002911.1:0-11938 GCA_027744215.1 Troglopedetes dispersus
GCTTCAAATCTTCCGAATACCCCCGTTGTAATGATAAACCAGTGAAATGAGTCTACATTAAAGCAAACCAGATTTTGTTGGAAAATATGCTGGAAGCGCTCGTAGAAAAACATCGCTAGTTTGTGTCTCCAGACACAGTGAATTTTTTAGCATTTAATGCGCATGACGTATCTATAAAAGCTTTTCTGAATAAAGTGTTGCCAGCACAGTAAGAACCAAGAGCTCTTTGGTGCTCCCTTCTGCGAAAGTCAACCTATTACAGATCATATTTCTGCACAGGTGAACTTATCGCCAATTATTGTTGTTTTTACTACTGTATACTACGTAACATGCAATGATGTTTACCTACCTATTGGGAAATGCTGATGTTCTTCTTGTCTTATTTATTCCCTTTCACTAGGTTGCAAGCCAAAATATTTCATAATTATGCAGCGCCGTAGCGTGGCTTCGTCCGGCCTGGATAATAAACGGACAGCTCTATAAGTTTTTGATATATCATTAATTTATTCCTCTGCAAGTACGGCTTTTTTCTGACCAATTCTGGTCCCCATCAAAATCCACCCAGCCTACGACACTGCTTAGGTCTACCTGAACCCTAGATCCACTCTTAGATCCACCAGAATCTTAGATCCATCTGAATCATAGATCCAGCTCTGTGGCGGGGCTTGGTCCGACCTGCGACGGACGGCTCTTTCATAAGATTTTGATGTTTTATTAATTGATTCCTCTGCAAGTACGGCCTTTTTTCTGACCAAATCTGGTCCGACACGGATCATCAAAATCCACCCACGCTACGGCACTGTAATTATGAAAGTCGCTCCACATGATTTCAGTTTAATTGCTCAAAGTAATTAAAATTGCTTCCTGATAACTGATTTTCATAAAAACGTGTATCGCGTCATTGACTAACTCATGCGAGAGTAAAAAGCACTACGTACTACGGTTCACCGAGGTCCTAGATACGTCATAATAATCCTTCAGATAATGAAGCATGACAAAAAATGCACAATTCTTGTCGCCCCAGAACTACTTTGTCACGTCGACAAGTGGGGCGCATACTCGTCCAAACTGGAACAAATCCTCCAGCTATATGCCACAGAACCATGGTAGACAAATTAAAAGGTTGTTTATTTGCCGAACTACAGAAAATGGCTAAAGGCTCGTTTTCCCTGCCTTTAGCTAGGAAAAACGAGGTGAAAGCGACGAATAAAGTCAACAACACAACTAACATATTAAATCTCCCAATTTATTGTGCAACCAAAATGCTCCAGGGTACGGTAAATAACTCGAATAATGTAAGAGAAACATCAATAATAATAGTAATACCTAAGTACCTGACAAATGGTTTTGAGGACGACCTGCATATAGTAACTACACATAATAATAATAACAACAACAACCAATAAGATCTTTATCATAGTACCATCACTGTCTTCCTGTCATCATTATCGTCCTCCCAAACGGAATACTAATATCTGAATTCAGAGTAAAGCCCGTTGAAGTGGAATCAAAAAATATATTTCCCCTTTCACCACACGAAAATCCAGTAAAGCCCGCTTTCACTCTGTTTCTTTTCGTTGGCGGGAAATTTGGAGCTCCCGAACCCAAAGCCCTCTCTCCAAACCATCGCAATTATTCATTCTCATAGATTGTCGTCAAAAGGCGGAAGGACATTGTAAGAGTGGCTTTGTATATATTATAATATTATGTATCTATCTGCATATTTTCATCCTTTTTGTAAAAAATGAACAAGAAAAATTTTCGCACAAAAAAAGGAGAAAACCCTGTCTTTTATTTTAGACAAGTCCTCTTCACACAAAAAAGACTTGTTGGATGGTGAAAGGAGAGAAAAAGACTGATGAAGATGATGACTAGGATGGGATAGGACTGTACGACGGGCCTCCACATAAAAAAAAGAGGAAGAGAATCAAGTTTGAGTTGAGTTTGAACAAAATGAGCTCATTTGCATCATCATGATCATCATTATCATCACGACTATGACTCCACTCTACTCCAAAGTCCAGGTCCACACTACATTTGTTTCGTGGAATATCCTCTGCCAACCGTGTATGTACTATCTTCATAGCTATGCCTCTCCTTCTCAAGCTCTGGCTTTTCTCCTGCTTCGTTTCCTTTTGGTTTTTGGGAGATGGGCTGCCTGAATTGAATCTACTTTCGCTCGACTTGCCAAACACACTGTACAAAATCTCATCATCATCAGCATCCTTTTTTCCTCATGCTGTGTCTCTCACTACTGAGCTGAGCAGTCTTCCCCGAGAAGTATATAGTTTCGGGCAAAATACAACAAAAACCGGCTCCACTCTTGTATTAAAACTAGAAAATAAGTTGGTGCATGCTGCTCCTGCCTTATCCTCCTTTCTCTCTCTCTCTCTCTATTTTTTAGTTCACTTTCACCACCACCACCACACCACCGCCAAAACCAAAGTCTCTACTCTGTGAGAGTTTTTCCCTCCGTTTCGACAATATTATTTCTCTTACAAATTTCTCCCTTTTTCCAATTTCATCCACCTCATTTCTCATGAAAGTAAATATACCTTCTCGCAAACCGTCACTGCATGTAATGCGCATAATACAAGATGGAGCAGCGTATGGAGTCTGTTTGCCAATGTGCCTAGTCAAGTTGAAAAACTTGGAGAAAATGCGAATGGGAAAATACACAGTGGATAATAGACTCTTTCTTTTCATTCTATTTTTTTGTTGTTATCTTTTTTTAAAAAAAAGAGAACTCAATTCCATGTGTGTGCATAGACGTGTAACTTTGGCTCAGAGTAGCTTATAAAAGCTTGCATATTCTTGTCCGTCTATGTAAATCGGAGAAAATGTGTGTAGACAGGCTCTCTTAAAAATGCTAAGAGCAAACCAGTCAAGGCGAACGAAACGACGTGTACTCGTTCTCCCATTCCGGTGGACCAGTTCATTTTTTAAAAAAGTCGCTCCCACTTCTCCATCTTCATTGCCTATAACAATGTCAAGTACACCTGTGGTCCTGCAGGCGACGGAGGGAAAAAAATCCTTGCTTCCTCGCTTTTCCCTTTATTTTACTTTCGCTTGCAAGGAACAATTTTTTATGAAGAGTGCCAATGCCAGGAAGGATGATGATACTAGCATATCACTATGCCAGGACCACGAGAAACGGAATTGTTACTGGAATGATGACGATGATGATCATATTATCTTTATCCTTTTTCCTTGCCAAATGAATATCATCCTTTCATATCAGCGTTGTGAGTGATGCATGCATATATACATATATATTTAGCTGTTTTTCGGAGCTCTATAGTGAGTTGCACCAAAAAATCAAGAGAGAAGACAGAGAACAGAGTTTTAAAAACACGGTTTGCTTTTCCAATCTTTTTTATTTGCTTTTTCTCACAACTCCACCACCATACTATACTTCACCGTTCGGCATTGTTGGTGCTGCAGGGCTCTCGTTCATTTCATTTTCCGAATATAACATTACATGTGTGCATCATGAATAAAAACGATAGAGATGTAGACAAAGACTGGCACATATTTTTTTGCATATGTACATATTAAATTTAAAAAACATGAAATGGAGGAATGTCATGCTCATCATTTCATCTGCACATGGAAATATGCACCCTTATTCAAGCTCCACGTTTACTATTTGACTTGTGCCTTTTCTGTTATTTGCTTTTTCCTGTGTTTAAAAAAATTTGTAATAAAAGGCTTCCAAAAAAATATTCCCTCTTGTCTCCACTTCCCATGTTTCCATAAATAAATTAAGAATTGGACGTGACTATATACCTTCACTGGCCATTTTTCTGGTGTGTGCATTTTTCTATCCTGGAAAATTAAAAAGCGGGAGAGAAAAGGCTTTGACGTAATCATAAATTTTTTGCTCATAACATAAATCAAGTGACCTTCTTGACGAGATGTAGGTCGGCCTAGTCTGTTTGTTCTTTCTCTATGCAAATAGGCAAAAAAAATGTGATGAAAGCGAGGAGGAAACAAAACCAGGTTGAGTTTGTAAAGGAATGGCGGGACATATTAATATTGCACTTGGCGCACTTATCTTGATGAGGATGGATGATAGCACTATAATAAATGCAAAGTTGAAGGCTTTTAATATATTTTGTCATTCCATCGATAATAAAAAATGGAGGAGACACGCTTTATTATTATTTTTATCAAGTCATGGCCGACTGGCTGGCGGTATTGAAAAATGTGCGGAACAAAATATAAAGTAGTGAGCTTCTTTTCCAGAAAGAGGAATATTACTGGAGAAGAGGCATTGTGTAAATCACATAGTAACATTATTATTATTATGCTCATCATCATCATCGACATCAACTTCGCGTTAGTCCTGCACTCGGAGACGCGGCTACCTTGAGTCTCGAAGGGAAATGATGTAAAAAGGTCTTGAGGGGAAACTTGCAGGTGTTTGTCGTCTTGTCATCACCATGATCATCATCATCACATTATCAATATTACCATCATCTTCTTTTCCTACTGGAGTCACTTTCCACACATCTCCCGAAAATAGCTTATTATGGGAAATGGGAAGTTGGAAGGTAGGATAAGCTTTTTACCTTTCGCCACTATGTATATGTGATCACCATCAGCATCAACTAACATCATCTTCACTCGACATTTTCTCTCTCTTTTTCCTATTTTCACGCGTGGAGAAGGTTCCGACAAAAATCCTGGTGGAGTGTTGGTAATATATTTCCCCCTTATTTTGCGCTTGGTTGCACCGCTTGGTTTAGTGGTTTAAGATCAGATCGAATTAAATGGAATTTTGTTTTCTTGTGGGACAGCCTGCTCACTGAAATGGCGGCTGAAATAACTAAAAGCGAAGGAGACAAGAAACGGTGCAAAGTATTTTTTAATATTAAGCTTATTCCCGTATCACATTATTAACTTCCCCTATTTCAGAAATAAATTTATGCTCATGGTATGCACTCTTTCGGTTCAGATTATCATCTTGGATATGTGTACTTTCAGGTAGGTAAGCACGAATTGTACAGAAAGATGGGTTATATAAACAGCTTTGTACACTGTTTTAGGCAATGTTTTTGGTGAAAAGTGTTATCAAAAAATATTTCAAAGAATGGCTTATTAAGGGAAGAGCTACAGAGTTAAGTGAATTAATAAGCTTCTTATTGATATAAGAATGGTAATTTGTGGTGTGGATTCCCTCATTTCATGCCACATTTTTAATTATTATTTTGATATTGTGTTGCACAGCGAATGGCTTTTTCTGTGAGAAATGTGTATTCCCCTGGCTTGAACATGGATGTTGTGTGTGAAAGAATTTCGTGCTATTTTCACTGAGGCTGATTCGTTTTTCCGGGTTGCGAGCGACATGTTTGTTCAGCGTTATCGGAGCGTTCGACGGGTCGGAAAGAGGTATAATTTATTCTGTGCATAATTGCATTTACTAAAAGTTTTTCTCGCTTTTTCACGACTCTCACAGACGTATGCATATATTCTCTAAGCTTCTGGGGAAATGTTTGTGAAAGATCGATAATATTAAAAAACGTATTTCGGTAAAAAGAAGCGAATGGAAAATGTACTTTTCTTTAAAAAAGATCAAACCAAGCATTTCCTGCTGAAATGACAGAGGCACGCGTTGTGGATCAGTGCCTACTTGTGAAAGTTCAAACTTCAGACATGCAGATTCTTTTTCGAAAAAAGTTTTTTTCCCTCTTTTGCGTAACATGTGTGAATAGTGCGTTTTATTTCGTAAACGTGTTGATCAGGTTAAGCATTTCCAAACTCTCGAACATTTCCTCTTGAAAGTACTACATAACATACATGGCACATTATGTACAAGCGTGCATGTCAGAAATCTATATATTTTTTGGAGAAAGTGCGAATAAAAAAAGAAGTTTTTCTCCAGAAAGACTTCTCACAAGTGGATTTCTTAGAAGAAATATAAAAAATAAAAAAGTTTCTCATTGAATGGAAAATTTCTTGGGTAATAAGTACTACCCAAGAAGTATCTGGAGAGTATGGATTTCCCTGGAAGCAAAGTCTTCCCGAGCACATTACGAGATTAGAACACAAAAATCGACAGAGCACTTTCTTTCAGGAAGAAAAGGAAGTAGGAGGATGGAGGTGGGAAGGAAAGGAAATATTCATCGCGGTGCAGAGGATGACGATGATGACGATCTTTTTGGATGATAACGACGAAGAGGATAAGAGTGTGGGAGTATCAGTGAAAGAAAGATATTTTTGAACTGGCTTACCAAGCGATTTACTTTTTTTCAAGGCGACAAGGAAAAAAGCGGGGCTGTTGAATAGCTTCATTCCCCTCTTCTTGTCTTCCTTTCTCCTGGCATTAGTTTAGCTTCCTCTCTCAAAAAAACACTGAATATCAAAAGCTCCCATTTTTACCTCCACCGTACTTTTTATTGAGCCGAACATATTCGTGCATAAGAAAAACACACAGTGGTTAGTTTTTTGGTTTTGAAAAGAAAAAGGAAAAAAAGTGATACGGCCTTATTATACAAGCTTACTTTCACCACAAAAAAAGCTGGCACAAGGATAAGATGTTCGTTGCATTTCGCGAAAGATTTTTTTTTGGATCTTGTTTGTCTTCTATTGCCTGACTGTCCTTCGTGTGACATGGTGATGACTCCACAGGCCATTTCCCATTATTACCTAGCACCACACGACGACAAGTAAGAAACCACTCCGGCAAGATTTCTTATTTTTTTATTTCAACTGCAGTCCTTTCTTGTAAAGGACACATGCTGGAAGCCATTTTTTGAAGAAAGAAGTGACTTTTTTTCTCTCTCTCTTCTTTTTTCATTCTCAATTCAGACAGATGTGTGGTGGTGCATTTCTTGTACGAGAAATTGTGATGTAAGCCGAGTTGTAATATGTAATAGTGGTGATGTTGGAAAAAGCGACATGACATCATTACGCAAAAAAGTAAGAGCCACTTTTCACAGAAACGATATGGGGTACATAACACTTTCCACCGAGTTTCCATTACAAATACCGCACAATATGGAAAGTCAAAAAAAAAGAAAGAAAATGAGGGTTTTTTCCCGCTCGTGCATGCACGCAAGAAATCGTATTATACATTTCTTAAGTACGTTAGCCAAGTAAAGTAAGTAAGTAAGACTTGAAAAGAAGAACCAAGAAATGCTTTTCTTGGTTTGGTATACTTTGAAAGTAAACATTGTACTCGCATTTTTGCATACGTGCCTTTTATACATGTCACGTGTTCTCAATTTAGATGATGGCATATTATATGCCATGCCATGTCGTCGTCAACATGATAGAAGCCATCTCTCCCACGAAATTATTAGCCCACCCACAAGGATAAAAAAGACCTTTTTTGCTCGTTGTAGTTATTGTGCACTTGAGAAAAAAGGGACACAATCTTACAGCCATGTAATTACATAAAGTCAATATAAATGCTCGGACGAAATGGAAAATTTTTAGAAAATTAATTTTCCTTTATGTAAAAAGAAGTTAGTTAGGACCAGAGTGGTTTTATGGTACACGTTAGTGGAGGAATGGCCACAAACGATAAATTGAAAATTGACAATAAAAATGTTAGGGTGAACATGCTGGAGTAATAACACGAGAAAAGTGATGACGATGACTGATGACGATGTGAATAAAGGAGTTGTTTGCTTTTTTCCCTGGCGTCCCACAGAGTGCACCAGAAAAAAAATAACCGAAAATGAGTGTGGCGCACACAGCGAAAGAAGAGCGTGAAAGGAGGAAGGCGTAAAAGTGAAAGTTGTTATTTTTCTGGTTCGTTACCTTCCTCCAGCTGCTCCACACACCACAACTGCAATTACCACTCTCTTCTCTAATATGTATTTTATTTTCGCTAGTCTGTGCATGCTGCTTTAGCCGCATATGTGTTTATTTTTTTCGTGTGTAATACAAATACTCTGCTTTAGAAACATTTCAATCGTTATCTGTGCGCACCAACACGCCTATTTTTTGTTGTGTGGACTAGACTAATAATTAGAAACGGGAAACTAATGATGCTCATGTGGTTTGACGGTTTCCATTTTTTCTCTGAATTCACACAGAGTTTCAGCAATTCCTCACTGGATTTTTATGTGTATGTCACATGTCATCCGACTACAGCAAGAATTGCTTTGAAGGGATACGCCAGCAACACGAGCAAAAGCCTCGTCATCATCATCATCATGACCGTCTTTACAAGAAAAGGAAGCTAAATGGAGTGAACATCTGGCGCCAGTAAAAGGACCATATAAGGCCTGTGTTGACAGTGTGTGTGATGCGTCGATGTTGTTTAGCGTATAACTTACACTTTGTTATTGGAAGCATTTTTTGTGGAGGAGTGATGACGAAGTGAAGTCACACATGTGGGGGCTTCGCAGAAGTGTTTTATGATTATTCTGAAAGCACGGAGCAGCCTCTAAGAAAGCCCAAATGATGATCTTTTACTGTCACAAGGATGATCGTGATGAGGAGCAGTTGAGAACTCGAAGCTACTACGGGGCTACCACGAGTGGACACAAGTTGACAGTGGTGCTCCTCACGTTGACCACATTTTTCTCTTCAGTCGGTGGCAGGTTTGGCTCGTCACCGAGTGTGGTGGTGAATGACCAGCAGAGCTCATCCCTCGTCCTCATGAACTACTCGGGTCCGCAGCCATCCGACAAATTTATTCCGTGTCACTTCAACCCCGGCTGCTTCTGCAAGTACGACCAGAAAACGGAGATTTATGACTCGCTCCGCAGACTCTGGCAACTTGTCGGCTTCAACGAGACGAGCTTCCTCAGGGCTGTGCATGCCCTGCAGAGGGAAATCAGGAGTGACCCGACCACCACCTACTTCTTTCCCGAGGAAGATCTCAGCCAACTTGCTCAACTTGTGGTAAACTCGACGTCGATCCATGCATACTCGACCTACTCCAGCCACCACCACCATTTCCACAGGCCACTTGAGCCAGGACCTATTTTCGAGTTTGTTTGCTTGGCCGTCCCGATGGCTGTCATCCCGACTGGTAAAGTTTTTTTTATCACGCGAAAAATATAGAGCAAAAAATATGTGTTCGTATCAAACGATCGATTTCAAGTCAATTGAAAAATTGATTGAGATTATGGTCTTAGTAGACAATTTAGGAATTTTTATTGGAGAAAATCGGACTACATATATTTTTTAAGAGAGGAGGGCACAGAAGAGAGCAGAGTGGAAAGTAAAAGGTGAGAGGAAGATTGTCATCCCGACTGGTAAAGTTTTTTTTATCACGCGAAAAATGTAGAGCAAAAAATATGTGTTCGTATCAAACGATCGATTTCAAGTCAATTGAAAAATTGATTGAGATTATGGTCTTAGTAGTACCACTTTTTCACAAATAAAATTGGAGCCATGCAAAAAAATAAGGTAGAAGTAAAATCGTAATACGGGATAGTAGAGCAAATGTGAGCTGGAGTGGAGGGAAGACCGGCAATTTCCGTTCCATCCGCCCTATTTACGCCTCCTTCTTTCTCCACTTTACCTCATACCTTTTTCCCTTGACTTCGTGTGTGAAGAATGGAGCAATTTAGGAATTTTTATTGGAGAAAATCGGACTACATATATTTTTTAAGAGAGGAGGGCACAGAAGAGAGCAGAGTGGAAAGTAAAAGGTGAGAGGAAGATTAGATTGAAGGAAAAGATAGCTTACTTTCCCTTACTTCGCTTTCACTTTACTTTTTTTATTCCAAGTTTCTTCTCTAAAAAATGGAGTCCATATACAGCTTTACTCCAAGAAGGAGTGGAGCAAAGGTGTAGGGCAATAATATATAGAAAGCTCTCCCTTTAAAAAGTCATTGAATGGAATCATAGAAAATAGGTGGCCAGAGAATATATCGCCTCCAGCTGGAGAAAATGACAGAGGAGAGCACATTGATCCACACTAAAAATGTTCTTTAAAGAATGATGATGGTGGTGGTGTGCCATAGTCTGCTCCTCTCGCTAAATTGGATTCGTTGCGTTTCGCTGCACAGACGGAGGAAGTTGAGCACAGTAAAAAAACTGTTTTTTTACACATGTCCACACATACACAGAGGAACGGAGTAGAAAGCATATCCCTCTGCACTTTGTAATACAACTCGACATTGTCAATCTACCTTTTCCCCATCCTCTCTGCAAAATGTAGGTAACAAAATCTGTGGGCAAGACGCGGAGGCAGAAGATGGAAGAGGAAGATAGGAAGTCTCTCCGTATTTAAGATGGAAGTAGGGATACCATTAAAAAATTGCTTTCACTTTCAACAAACGCTTGATTGGTGAAAGTTGAGGAGAAGACGGATGGAGTTGAGGAGGCTGGGAATAACAATGGCTACACAGAGAGAAGGACGATGTCAATGACACAAGGAAAGGGGAGACGCCTTACGCCAAATATTATTTGCTGAATGAGAAAAGATAGTGCAAGTTTAAGAGTGAAAAGTAATATGTGCTTTCTTATTCTTTAATTAATTTTTTTACTCTGGAATAAAAAGAGTCCGTCACATCACACAAACACCAAGAACAAAAAATAGAAGAAAAAGAAGGCATACTCCGAAATGAAATACAAGTGGTCCCTGGACAGCTGGATGTTTTGTATTTCGAGTCCGGCGAATGCGGATCCATCCAGCATTCCCAGTTCTGACCCTGTTTATAGTTATTCTTTAATTAATTTTTTTACTCTGGAATAAAAAGAGTCCGTCACATCACACAAACACCAAGAACAAAAAATAGAAGAAAACAGAAGGAAGGAATTGTTAGAGAGATAAAGTGGAAAAGATCAATTTTTTGTTCGGGAAGAAGTTGTAGAAAATAGATTGTGTGATGTTTATTTATGGGAAAAGGAAAGAAGGAGGCAAGACATGGGAAAAGGGGGAATGTTGCGCAAGATGGGTAGGATATATTCCTTTTTGGTGTGGCTTTCATTTCAATTCAGTAAAAAGAAAAAAATAATTAAGAGTCAGGTTTGCTGTAACGTAACCAAGTCCTGTGTTATTTTTTCTGGTAATGTATTTTGTCATGATGGTGGCGAAGATTAATTAATTGAGACATGTGTGCTCCCTTTTGAGACAGCGCTCCACGTGCGACACTTTCTCCTTCCGTGGCTCTCTTTCTCTCTCTCCAATGTTAAGAGCTTGGTGTTATCCTTTTTTTAGGTTTTTCTATCCTTAATTGTTGGAAAATTTGTGTAGGTTCACAGGAAACAATGTAATTCGACTTTTGTATTTTTCTCTTTGTAATTTTGTGTGCACAGAGTACAGTGCTCATGGGCTGATTTCCCATGTGAGTGTGACAGGTAAGTTGCTCCACTTGACTATATATCTTTTTCACATATATAAGGTCCATATGAATATATTAAATAATGTATTACGAATAACTATAAACAGGGTCAGAACTGGGAATGCTGGATGGATCCGCATTCGCCGGACTCGAAATACAAAACATCCAGCTGTCCAGGGACCACTTGTATTTCATTTCGGAGTATGCCTTCAAGGTAAAACAAAGATCTACACAGAATGGAACATGATCCTTTTGGACATGGTGAAATGTGGTGGTGGCGGTTACAAAATGGCAATTGTGTGCCTTTCGTATTTTGTTCCATTGTGTTTGTTATTCTTTCCCTCCGTTTTTTTTTGTCTCGGAGGAGTTTACATTGCAATTTTTTGTCTGTTTACTCTCCCAAATAGTTCTATGGGGGACTCCCTCACTGTCCTCGACTTGTCCGCCAATTTTCTCGACGAAATCCCTCTGACTGCCTTCAAAACACTCAAAATCCTCGAGTGGCTCAATCTCAGCAAGTAAGTCTGTACTTTTCTCTTGAAACAGTTTTTTTTTGTCTTCACGTCTCGCATCTTATTTTATGCGAATCCGTTTCTTGGGAAGACAATTTGTTTTATTTATTCATTTACTTTTTATGTAGATTGAGTTGAAGTGAAGGTAAAAAAAATAGTGGTGTAACATGA
>JAHZNF010002912.1:0-12582 GCA_027744215.1 Troglopedetes dispersus
CACGCCTCAGTACGTCACAGTCATCATTATAATTAAAACACACTGGGATATATTATTAGTGGAGATTTTCCAGTGAACCAGGCACCTCAAAAACGACACGATGTACTCAATCTGCTAAATATTTTCAGAGATAATGGTATTAAATATGTATAATATGTGACTTAAATGGATACAAATTTCATAGAACGTAGCAGATTATGTTCAGGGAGATTTCAAGCAGGTGAATCACGACCCTAAATGTTCAGAAGCAAGGTTGTTGGAGAGAGATCACCGTTGTGGGAGTGGGCACGTGTCCACCCATCTGTAATAGTCATCTTGTGTGAATAGTTCGGAGAGGCTAGTCATTTCTATTATTGATATTATTAATACAACAATGACTGATTCCAAATTAATTCCGCAGAGCTCAGTGGAGCGTTAATGATCAAAATATATTGCATTGTACATTTTCTGGCAAACACGAAAAGGCAAAAGGCTACTTGTCTCTGGACACAATAAAGAACAAAAAAAAATGAAAGTATCATGAAAGGACTTCCCCAGTCCATTGCAATACTACACCGGACACAAAAAGGTAGCAGGGTTGAGTGTTCTGTAACTTGAATTACATTTATTTCTTTTTTTTGGCTCGCTCCACTCACATTTTCATGCATATTTGTACCTTTCGCCGGGAGAAAGGCTGATCTGGAAACAAGTCAGCAGTAATAAACCATTTTCATTCATACATGAGCTCATTCAGTAACAAGGTTTTTCTCTTCCTCCTTTTCTATATATGTTAGTCCGTGCTCCACACAATAAAAATGAGTTGTGCAATAATAACATAGGTCGATGATCACAACAGAATGATGATGCTCACGTGGTGCTCACAATTCTTTTTTTTCGTTGATGAGGTCGGCGCTTACACCACCACACCAGATTCCGGGTGGCAGCTGCACGTTGCTCGCAGACTAGTGCAGCCGTTGTTGTAGTTCCTGATGAAGATGATTTGGAAGGCGAAAATGGGAAATTAAAGGAAATCGCCTATATACAATATAGCATCACTCCCTCTCACATGTGCTTACGCGAAGCCTTGCCCTTACGTTTCCAGGAGAAGAGTGAGACGCGCCGACCAGCTCCTCGACAACTGTGCAACAACAACTTGTGAACACCCAGGACGATCAAGGATGATGGTGATGATGATGCGTTTCGGCGAACGAATGCTACTTCTCCTCCGACTTCTTCTCATGAACATGGATAGCGTGCCCATCCACTTGTAAGTAATAAAATGGTGAATGGTTTCGATGATGATTGTGACGATGTAGTCGTGTTAATGAGTTTCCTGCCAGTGAAATGGCAAGTGGACAATTACGAACAGTGTGCAATAGACAAATATGTAACAGAGCGAAGACGACCACGACTCCTGCCTCCTCTCCCGCTTTCCGCAGAAGAGCACGCCGTCGTCGAGCTACGGAAGTTATTGTGCGTAGTACTGGCTCGAGCAATAGCCGCCGATGAATTCACCACTGTGTCGAATAAATCTTTGACTTTGAATGACCCAACAGACGCAGCAAAGGTGGTCGTCGTTCTTCTGATGGTGCTCGTGCGACTCGTTATTATTACTCATGCTACTCGCTCTACTACTGCCACAAAGATTACTTCAGTCTCCATCATAGAGAATACTACTACAACTATGCTAGCAAACCTCCCGTGTAAAAATCAAAAACCTTTATTAATGGCCACGAAATCCTTCTTACCGCCTCATCTGCTGCTACTGTGAACAGAGAAAAATAATAAAACGTGCTCTTTTCACCTCCTTCTTTCTCCTCATTCACTGACTCAAACTACTTTATTATTATTATTACATGTATTTTTGCAAAAATAAACTCGGACTTATTATATCTAAACAGAAAATACGTATATTATCTGGAGGGAATGTGAATGACCTAATGTTTGTCCATTATTAGTTTTTTCCCTTTTCCTTCCGTCTGCGCTTTTACCAACAATTATTTTTTTCCAGTTGATGTGAAATTGTGTTCAGACTTGAGCCAGAAATAAAAAGAACCTCCTGAAGAAGAACATATATTTTATATATTACTACTGCGTTGATAATAATAATGAATGTGCTCCCACTCGCCCTACCACACACACACTCTTTGTGGATGGATGGACAATGAAAACAAGGAAATAGTGGAATTCCTGCGTGCGTGTAACCACACAAAATTCATTATTAGTCCATTGTTCCACAGTACCATTTCCCGCACACATACAAGGATTGAGAAAAAAAAGAAGTGAGCGAACACAAAAAACAAAGAATTTTTCTCATCAAGATCAAGCGGAAAGGTCTTTCGGTACATAAGTGGATACTATTTTTTTCCCAAACTCTCCTTCTAAAATACTAGCGCGCACTCCCATACGTCATATTACTGTTATTAGGGTTCCCCGTACAAGAAAAAAAACATTGTTCCGAAAAAATACTGAGCGACCTCCATTTCTACGTTTTTTTTCTTCTTCTGTCCTTTAAAAACAAGTATGATCTTTTACCTTTTTCTGTAAAAAATAAGAGAAAAGGGTAGATTGTACATTACTACTACTCTGGGGAAACAAGAAGAGGAAGCGAAGAAGAGGAGAAAAAAAAGTTTCCAGGGTAAGTCGGAAGTGAAGAGGAGCGAAGATAAGGCAGGAAAGTGACGGAGAAAGGGAGCAGAAGAGTTCGCGTTTATTATGTTGCTGAGACCAAAGCGGCTTGAAATGCTAGGGAAAGGTAGAAGAAAGTTGAACGGAAAACTTTGCTCGTCAATCAGTTTGCTCTTTGTCATGGGACTTGGGTTCGTTTCTGCATGCCCATCCGACTGTGTGTGCAAGTGGAAAGGTGGGAAACAGACTGTTGAGTGCGTCAATCGAGGACTCAGGACTTTCCCACATAACATGGATCCCGGAACGCAAGTAAGATTTCATTAATAGGATACTTTTCTCACTTTTAATATAACTCTTTTTCCTTTTTCACCATCCAACATTTATTTTTTTGGGCCTTCACAGACGAAAAAAATGAGCCTTTTTTTCCTTTTCAACAAAGTATTATGCTATTTACACAAGTTATCTGGAAGAAGGACTAATAATATTTTTTCAGTAGTTTCCCCATATTGTAAGTACCTATACTAAGCTAGTGTGGCAGAACTCCTTTTCTGTCAGCCGAAAAAAAAACAACGTACCATCCATCTCATTCATTCACTGCCACGAATGACAGGATTTACCTTGAAAAAAGAAGAGAATCCTTATAAAAATAGAGTAGCAGACAAAAACATACATCAACACACGTTTGCTTCAACTCACCACTACCTACTTCACAAGCTTCTATATTAGAAGGATATATAAAGACTCTAGTTGCCTTTTCATTGTTGATGCGGAGGAGGACGAAAAACCAAAGTTAGATTTTACTTCCAACTTATTCCACATTATTTTTTTCCACCAAACAAATGAAGGCAGTTAAGCATATGGCCGAAAAAAAAGAGGAAAATAATAATAGTAAACTATCCCATATTTTTCGATGAGAGACTGTGATATTTACATGGGAAAATATTTAGTTAATATATGATTACATATGTTTGGAAAAAGTTTGTATGTAAGAGATTCACTTCCTTCACTTGAGCATTCCTTCTTGTCGTTATTTTTTTTCTTGAGAAACTTGAAAAAATAACATGGAGTAATGCTATTAATAATTCTGTATGCTTTCCTTCGTGAAACGAAGAGATAAAAAAGAAAGGAAAGGGAAATGCAAGCAAGGGAAGAAAGAAACATGCCAGAAACATATATCATGGTCCGTACTAGACGAGGCAAAAGGGAGGGAAAAATAGAGCAAGTTTTTCCATTGTCTGGGTTTATGTCTTTCGCTCCCAACCTACTCCAGCAGCATTTAATTCTCGTGTCAAGAGAGAAGCGAAGAAAAAAAAGCAAGACATGTTGAACGTATTCATATGAGCCTGTTTATCAACAACAACAAACAAACAACAAAAACGATGAGGAGGAAGAAGGAAGTAAAGTAGGAGAGGGAAATCCTTCTTGAGGAGGTATGAGCACTGCAAAGAAAGTATCATAGGGAAACTCAGGGTGCCTCTTCGTCGTACCACAACAACGGATATTATGGGATGGACTGGTAACAAATTCTTGGAAGGACTGGAGCATACAAAGTCTACAAGTAGAGCAGGACCATCCACTTTGCTCCCATATTTATGCATAGACACAGTAGATATTACTGAAGGGTTTGAAAAAAATAATAATTGGATCAAGTAGTACAACTTTTAACATAGTCTTGTCGTATTTTTTTAAATTGTAAAAGTTACTAGGTATACAGTATGTAGATGGATATATTTTAGGAGAAGAAGACCCACCAGTGATTGGTGTTTAGTGGTAATGGTATTATTCGGTGCTATGCCCGATGCTTTCCATCATCCGCACCAGAATGTTAACGAGAGATTTGGAGATGTGATAACTCAAGTCTATTTTCACTCACGTATAAGCCTTTTCTCATGATTTTTCGAGTTACATGGATCCAGCTTTGGATGGCTTCATCTGTGCTGAGCTGTATTATTTTGGCTTCTCAATTAAGTAGCTCACATCATTCTGTAAATAATTATATGCATAGATGAACGAATCAGATTAAGATGAAGAGAGAAAAAAACTAAAATTACAACGTGCTGACAGCACATACCCAGGATGCATATCTGGTTTTATTGTGGTGAAAAATGGGCAAATTGCTTGGGTAATCTTTACTCAACCAAAATTAAAAATGATAACAATGACGGAAGCAATGTGTATATAGAAAGTATACATAAATAGGTATATTCGTATTTTCCATAGGAGTTTTTTTGTTCGAGTTAAATTTCCTCTAAAAAAATGTTTTTCGCATTTCAAGGAGAAAAGAGCTAATTCCTTTCTTTATTCAATCAGAAGGCAATAGTAACAAGATCTGACCCTGATTTTTTTTGGGTGTCAGCAAAAAGTTAGATATTGTTTTTCTACTGCTACGAAGTGAAAAGTTTCGGAAGTAGCGGAGCTGCTATTCCTGGAACAGCTTTCCTCCAGCAAAACAAGAGCACGCAAGAAAAGAAAACGGCAGGCAGAAAGGAAATCAAGTAAGAAAAGAAAAGGAGTAAGGAGAAAGTGAGCAAAAAAAGCAAAAGACACAGACGAGACAAGCGCCAACACAAAAAGGAGGGAAAAAAACTGAGTGAAGCAATGAGACGGACTTGTTTATGGAGTAGGAAAGAAAGAATAAAAAAAAGAAAAGAGATCAGAACAAAGAAAAGGTTTTAGCCGTCATGACTTGATTGGAGCCAAAAACCTTGCAGATACCTTTATGCATGAGAGCGTACGCGGTCATTGTAAATTACCGTCGGGGAAGTTGTAGTGTGAGGAAAATATAAAAAAGAAAATATTACAGATTGTGTATAATGGCTGGAACTAAAGGGGAAAAGTTGCTACACTTTTTTATTCTTTCAAACCTGCTTAACTTCTTACTTAATAGTTACATCAGCCGCACGTCTATTTATTGCTATTGTTATTAGACATCGACTAGTTGGGAAAAGAGTGTCTCTTTCACTCATTCACTTTTCCGCACAGGAATTAAAGATTTTTTGTTCCACACAATACTTTCTTTTCTCTCTTAGCATCGTTCCTTGAGGAATTTTTTTTTCGTATTATTGTTGGTAACTTTATTTTTCTCGTTGTGTGCGTTTCAGGTACTTGACATCTCTGGAAATAAGTTTGAAACGTTACCACCAGATCATTTCATGCGCTCGGGTCTTATCAACCTCCAGAAAATCTACTTATCAAGATGTCAACTGTCACACATCAACTCCCGAGCCTTCCGTGGTCTGAGTAACCTAGTGGACTTGGACCTGAGCCATAATGTGCTGGGAGAGGTGCCCTCACCAGCCTTTCCTGACTGTCAAGGCCTCATGAAGCTTATCCTGAGTGGGAACCCTATACGCACTCTGCCCAAAAAAGCTTTTATCACCCTTCAGTCACTCACCACCTTGGAAATGAGTCACTGCGAAATTGAACGTATTGAAAAGGTCAGTCGTCTTTTCTTCCATTCTTTACCCTTTTACAATATTTTCGTCACCCTTCTTTCCTTCTTACCACTTCACTTTTTATGGATGAGCTGAATAAAAATAATAAAGTTATCGGACGACCACGACAGAGCTCCGTCACCTCTTTTCTTCGTATAAACTTGCCTGCAAGATTTTTTTTCGTTCGGTTTTTTAGACTACATAAAATATAACTTGAAATTACGGTTGATCGACGTGCAACTTTAGATAGACTTCTTGAGTAATTCGAAAAGTATATTTATACACGTCTATTCCTTTTCTGAAAGGAAGAAAAGAAATTCGATTTCACATATGAAGAAAACGTAACGACAGGTTGAGAAATGGTAGGCAGATACGGATCGCTGATGTAACTCCGTAGAATTTCTTAAACAGACACATGCAAACATGAGTACCTATATATATGTATTTCCTTGTGTGAGGATTCAGAGCCCGTGTAAAAACCTCTCCGGAATTGTAATGCATCTTTTCGCATTTATTTTGGAAGGAGGTGGGTATGGTTTATTGACCCGTTTTTGCTCCAATTTCCTTTTCCAGTTCGGAATCCTCTCATTTTTTACCTTCCCTTTTCCCCACAATTCGCGAGTTAAAGGGTGTCGTGATTGCATTTCCTCGAAATCTCAGAAGGGAAAGTATAAATAAAAAAAATGGATTGATCCATCTTCGCATTTTCTCTCTTGGGAATGAGGAAAAATTCAAAATTACAATTACCGCCATCCCTCAAAGTACACAACTTCCCAGGCTGGAATATCTCCTCTTTTAGGATTAGTGCAAAAAAAATTAAGCATAGGTTGGCGTTTCAAAGTAATAATATTTGTTCGTCTCCAATTCTACTCTAATACTATTATGTTTGGAAGTGGACCCAACTTCTAGCATCCTTGTTGAGTCAAGAGCAAAAAATACTAATGCCCGAGATTGTGGACACACAACACATATTACAAGTGGCCCATATAAATTATCCGCCAGAGCCAAAGCACTTGTTCAAGAGGTGATCTTATCATTATCACAATGCGTATCTCCGTTTGCTACAAAAAACACATATATTTTACACATAGTTATGGGAGATTCCGTTATTGCCTTACTTTTAATGCCTTTCTTATATATTTCCAGGAGAAAAAAAAACTTGTTTTTTGCTCCTTTTTTCTTCGCCTTCAATTTGAATGCTATACCGTAGCACAATAACAGTTGAACGGTTTTCTTGGCTACTTGTTATCTTCAGTCTTGAGGCTAAAGTTTTTTATCGTTGTTACTTTTTTTTACTACAATGTTGTAAGGTTAGCCATGCTTTTTTTAGTTGTGCAACAACATTACCAGCGGAAAAAAAGGAGAGGGAATAATAAGAAAAGAGAGAGAAAGAAGAAAGCTCCACTACCATAGTGGTGGTTAATGCTCCTTTGTGGGTCGAAAGGCTTTAAGAGTCGAGTGGACAAAAGATGCTGTCGTAATTCACTTTTGAAGACGTGAGTAGTTAATGCTCCTATCAGACCTCGAGCAGAAAAAAAAAGAATATATAGAGAAAGGAAGAGGGGAAACTAAAAAAGCGCAAAAATATATATTCGTATAAATCTTGAGGATTTTTTTGCAGGTACGGTAGCGCAGATACATTTATTTTATTATAGCGACAGCCAAGACCAGTGTAAACCAACAACCATGGAAATTATCAAATATACTCACGTCCATGCATCCATGCATACCACACACACACACTTTTCCACAATAAAGTGTGCATGTACCTACTTATGTCTTTACGCTAGAGAACAAGAAGGAAAAAGACAGAAATCGGAGGAGTACTACAATCCTCTTTTTTTCTCAGCCAGTACACAACAGTTATAGAGAAAAGGAAGTGGAAGTCGTAGCCAAAGGCAAATGATTTCACTGCACATTTTACACACGGAGATAGCTGAGAGAAAGTGGTGCCTTCTAAAGTGGAGCAACACCTCATTTTCTACTTTGACGCATACATAGTGTACACATCCTGTTTTTCTTCTTTAGTTTTCTCCACTTTTTCTTCTTCTTCTTCTTTTCTTTCTTTCCTCTTTTCCTTTTATCAATTCTTATTCCGTCTTACGTGAAATAGAGGCTGATTGGCGGGATTGGTATGAATGAGTTTGCAAGCTTCTGGCTTCATTTTCAAATGGATAAAATGTACCAATCTTCCGATGGAAGGAATCTGTGTCAGAGTGAAACGGAGAAGGATTTGTGTAACCAATGTAGAGAAGAACTAGATATGAACTCTACTTAGTTAGTATAGAAATTAGAATTGTTCAACAAATACAAAAATTAGGTAGCATATTTTAGGCAAGTGAGGTTTTATGCATCTATATTGTATGTATATATCTATTTTGTAACGAATTCGAGGAAGTAACAAACCCTTTGTTTTGCACCAACCATATCAACTCATTCGCAGCCAAATCTTACATGCTTCATGTTTTCCTTGAGACTCGCTCAAGTCGAAGACATCGTATCAAATTTCGTGAAGCGGATGTCACCAGGGACAAATGAAGGAATCTTGCACTGGTATCTTATACAGTGCAACATTTGCTCTTTCATGCAATCTAGCTTCCTAGTAATGACTCATCACATCAAGTGAAGAAATGAGGATGCATCGTGTAGACCTACCAAGATTGATTAGGATAAGTGGCTGATGACTGCCATTTCGTTGCTGCTCTTATCATTTCTCGTTTCCTAGATAATTTGCTTATTGGAGCAGAGTTGTTTCTCTGACATTTACTTTTGTTCTGAAGGAGAAAATCAATGCTTGGAAAAAAGCAAACACATTGAGAAAATTAGGACATTATTTATTCAGAAAATGAGGACACTTGTCAAGGTCATGAGATCAGATACTCCATGGCAGAATTTTAAATCAATATTTCCATCCGCCTGCATACAAAAAAATGGTAAAGTATTTGCTGAAATGAGCTCGCCAGATTTTGTTGTCAAGACGCATCACCGTTGCAACATTGAAATTGTAAGGGAAACTTTTCCAAGTAATACATTTTGGGAAGAAGAAACCTACACAAGATACTTTCAGTTACTCCGAGGTTACCCTTTTCTTCTTTCTTCAGAGAAGTACTCATTTTCTGAGGATGCCCAAACTTTCCAATGCCCTTTTTCCCAAGTCTCGTCCGTTCACGGAAAAAAAGTTCAATTTTTCTTTTGAAGAGAATAAGACACGAGAGTGGATGAAAGATGATTGAAAGTAGAAGTGGAAACCTCCAGAGAGATATTTTTTACGGAAAAAATGGGGGGAAAGTGGAAACGTATGGGTCAACTACGCAGAACGGTCGCCATGAATCATGAGGGAAGGTGCTTAAATCGATGCGGAGAAAAAAAATAATAAATGATCTAAATATAGTGGTGGCTGCTCTAGACAACTTTCCCAGTGCAATGCACTCTCTTTCTCTCTTTCAAGAAATGGGGAAAAGAAGGAAAGTTAGCGCTGGTAAGAAAGATGTAACAAACTCGGTAGGCATTGCTCGCAATTCCTTTGTGATTATGTATTTAACTTTATCATCCGATGATAACACAATCAATATGTGCACACACATAAGAGGTCCGACTGGAATAGGGGAAAAAGATGAGGATCTGAGGAAAATTTATGATACATAGAGGTACATGATTCCAACAGAAAATGAGCCAAGGTAAGTTATCCCAGAAAATAAAGGGAATTTTTGTTGATGTATTCCTTTCACCAAGGAACATGCTAAACTCGAGGCAAAACTGATTACAAGAAACAAAAGAAAATTTCCTTTTTTGATGAGAGAAAGTTGAAAGGAGAAGATCAAATAAAAAAGGAGCATTCAATGGATGAAAGTTGGTTGGAGAGCACACAAGTTTGTATAACTTGCGCAAATTTATTCTTCAACAAAAAATATAATATGAACCATACGTGCAAAACATGATATTCCTGAGCAAAATACCACGTGACACTGAAGTTCAAAAAACAAAACGAAGATGAGCATTGTTGCTCGTCGTCTCATCCTTTTCACTGTTGCTGTTTCTTGTGTTGTAGCATGTATAATCTTGAATGTTGTCTGATTTGTTGGTATTTTTCTTGTCGGTGGGTAATTGCCACTGTCCGCAGGGAGCATTTGAAGGGCTGAGCAGTCTGGAATGGCTTAAACTGAATGGGAATCGACTGAAGAGGATTTCAGGGCTCGCCAGCCTCCCACTGGCACTCAAAGGCGTCTACTTGGAGGAGAATCCGTGGGAGTGCGATTGTCGACTGCTGGAGCTCCGGTTGTGGCTCAGTGAGCGGAAAGTGGCGAACTCTGTGGAGCCAAGGTGCAATGGGCCCGGTCGTTTAGCCAACTTGACGCTGAAGGATGTGTCAGAAGAAAACTTTGCATGCATCCCTGAACTCTCACCGACAACCATGTACCAAAAAATTGGTAAGTTTGTTATTCTCCTCTCTCGTCAGTTGATCCATTTAGCATGTATTGTTTGCGCACATTGATCATGCACAAATTATGCCTCAATTTTTCAAAAAAGTTTGACTTCTCCTTGTCAGAAACAATTTGCATAGAGAATATGAGTATCAACTTTTTATTGTCGTCATTGACAAAGAACTTTACAAACAAGGGAAAATTAGTTAGAAATTTAGTTCATGACCGTAAACAACAAAAAACATGAATTTGGTTACAAACTTCAGAAACATCATTTCAATGTCACTCTGTTCAAGGGGAAACGTATGTATGATTCAGTGAAGTTCGAGAAACGTGACCGCTCCAAGGACGCTCTCAATTTTTTCGTGAGGGAACAGGCCGACCTAACTGAACAATAAAAGAATTACGAACACGAAGTGGAAGGAGTTTTTTTTTCCTATTCCTTCTTCGCAGAGCAAGACGTGATACCCTCGGCTGCACTACTTTCCAGTGTTGCACACACTCCACTCTTTTAATTTTTTTTCGGCTGTCATGAGACGACAACGCCATGCAGTAAGGTTAAACTAATTTTTCCGTCAGCGCAACAGCCCACATACACACACGCTTGTCGTACGGATGATGATGACATATCTGTCATCTACCTTCACACGACGGTGCTCCCATTTTTTATCAACAAAAGTTGACTACATGCTCCCTTATAGTCTTCAAAACAAATAACAATATATGATGAAACTCACATCTTAGTTGTAAAATATGTACGTCATTGTCTGCGCTACGTGAAGCGCAATGAGGAAAGACAGGACCACAATGACTGGGCGTCTCGTTAGCTCAAGCCGGATGGCACAACTATCCACAGTACCATCATCAACACACAATCCGCTTTTAAAAAAATGCCGTTTATCCTTTAAAGAAAGTGCATGTACGTACCTACTGGGATGTTATAAGGTGGCTTCAATCGAGATGAAATTTTGTCCTGGCTATTTTTGAGAGGAGAGAAGCTACAACAAAAAAGGGAAGGCCTTTCGCTTTAAGCCATCTCTACTTTTTTTTCTGTTCCCTTGGAAGAATAAAGTAGTGGGAGTATTCAGAAGCACATAGTAGTGAGATGGTGGTCGATGAAAGTGGCTTTTCTGGCGGATTTTGTCGTACAATTTATTTTTTTTCTTGGGCGCTCTCTCTCTCTCCATCTCCCCTTTCACTTGCAGAATAGACGTCTAAGCTGATTATTGGATCGAGAGCTTTTAAGACGAGCAGACAAGTAAACAGGGGCAATGTGTACAAGTTTGGTGGATGTTTGTTTGAACACTCACATGAAAAAAAATGGGAAGTTAAAGTACACCATCCAAAGTGAAACTACTTTGTCATATCCGAGGAGTCGTCAGCACTACGCAAAGTTCATACAACCTATTTTCTCCAGGAAAGCTGTAATATAACAGCTGCAAAATATCATCAAAGCCATGACATCAACATTGCATTATTATACGAGGCGACCCTTGTGTTACTTTTATATCTCCCCTCCCACGACGACATGCTGGATATACAACAGAAAAATAGCTGTTTATGTAGAGCATGCCTCTACTTATTACGCCATATCCAGCTCATTCCTTTCTTGTTGTAAAAAAGGAGCAACTCCTCTCCAAAGGCAACGTGTTAAGTCTCTGATTCCATGTTTACTCTTCTTGTTCGTGCATACAATTTTTGGATGAAGCAATACCCTTTTGCGAAGTTCCCCTTTTTCAAGAGATTTCTTTAAAACGAGAAAAATGCGTAATTGTAGTGGGACAAGGAGGACAAACAATGATGATGATGATGATCACGGTCATGAAGATGGTAATGAGCTTTTTCCTTGAATATTGTACTACTCTCAACAACAAGTTTTATTTCTTATCCCAAATTGCCTCTCAAAAAGACCTTCATACTATATCCCTGTTAATTTTGGAGAAAGTTGGTTCCAATGGGATCAAAAAAAACAAACTGGGTAGACAACGCACTTCCATGTTCTCTCATAGTATGAACTGTAAGGGGCCATAAACATAGAACGTAACGCTAAAAAACGGTTTTTTTGAACCACCCACCCACCCATGTCACGCCCTTATACATTGTAGGATAGGGTATCCTTC
>JAHZNF010002913.1:0-11694 GCA_027744215.1 Troglopedetes dispersus
AGGTTCGGTTTTTAGCAAAATTTAAAAAATTAAAATTTTAAACCCAAAGGTCCCTACCTTTGGGTTCCTGGAGGGTCAGTAAAGTAAAGCCAGCCCATTTTATTAACCATTAATTTGTATATAATAAATTTTTTCAGTTTTCAGGAGCAATCTCAATTTAACTAAAAATCAGAAAGCTATAAATTCAGTTCACTCACAACAGTTTACATAAACCATGAAACTTATTTTTAACTTGCAACAAAACTGTAACTAACTGGGTAACATGTACTGACAAACGTGTAATAAATGTAAAAGGAACAAGTGAAAAATTCTTATATAAGAAAACTTATACTAATGAACCACTTTCTAACGATCTCCTTCGGTCATCCGTTCTCACAAAATTCCAAAATATACGTAGCTTTTTGCGCAAGCATCTATAGACACATATATATGTACATTGATTAACTGGTATGCAGGATAGATTTTAAAAAAATACTGTTAGGAAGTATACGTAATCTAAAAGGAAATTTGAGATTATCAGGAACTTTCAAAAGTTGGCCACTAGTTCAACTACAATTCCGTAAATTAATCGAAATACAAATCCCCAAATGCATCCACAGAAACCAAAATTCGAGATGGTAAACTGGTAAATATAACACCATATATCAATAGGGCTGTCACAGTTCATAGCTAACCCCAATCGGAAAAGACAATTTGTGTCAATTTCAGCCGTTAGTTAAATCGCTTAATTTCTGCTTCTTCATTTGCATAATGATCGGAAACTGTAGTCGGAAAAACAACTTTGAGGTAATGCGGATGAGATTGTGCGCTTTCGTATTTGACATTTTTCACAAATATAGACAAAGGCTTTTCGTTGTGGCAAATTAGTGTAACGCCATGCAAATGCAATATCTACTTCCCATTAACAAACTGGTTTTCGATGATGAATGTGCATCTTGCTAGATTTGAACAGTTCGTATAATAACAGTACAGTATAGTGTTTTACAGCACAAATTGCATTACAGACGTAATTTAACAGTAACGCACTTTTTGCTTGCCCTCATCTCATGTGCTAGCAAATGGGAGTAATGGAGCAAACCTCCAAACGGAAAATAGTTCCACTCGATGCCGGCATTGTCATGCCAGAAAGCAGAGAGAACCCGGTAGTGGTGGACAGGTTGACTTGGGAAAAGAAAATTGTGATGCTGATATAATTAAACTTAAATTAAAAACCTTTACAATGATTTCTCTCAAGTGTGTGAAGTGCATTTTTGAAATTATTTTTATCGTACAAATAGTAATCATAACGACAACTAGCGGATCCAGAGAAGACCGTTATTTGGGTAAACTGGAATTATTACACAAATCTATTCTTAAGCAGCGAGATTTCGAGTGAAGTTAAAGTTTCTTCAATTTCTGTAGTTTTAAAGGAGGGAAGCTGCGAAGCTGAACCAATAGTCGGCACCTGTTTGGGTGCGTACACGAGATGGTATTGGAACAGAAATGCGAAGAAGTGCGAAAATTTCATTTGGGGTGGGTGTGGACCAGGTGGGCTCGGATTCCCCAGTCAATTAAGCTGTAATTGTGCTTGTGCCTATTGTCACAAGAAAGAATTTTGCTGCAGCCATGCAGTTTACACTTCATGTTTAAATTAATGCATAATGAAATCCATATATGTAGGCTATTTGATTTGAAGTCACAAGCTGGCAGAAAGGTTCCATAATAAAGTCAACAATTGGAAACACTTCAACAATCAAAGTTCGATTAAATGTCATCACAAGAACGCAACAACTACAACAAAAAGCTACAAACAATACAATACAATGGGACAGAATTAATAAGTTTGCAAAGAAACTTTAACTGTCCTTCCATGCCACTAAACTACTTTTCATTTTCGATTATCTTCCTCTTCATCCTTGTTATCCAAGTCATTCACATCTTTAGACTTCACACTTTCGCCTCCCAAAGTCTGGCAACAAGCTGAGCAATACCATTTACCTTTAGGAGGTGACTTCAACCCAATACACTTGAAATGAAACCATTGAATCTCACAAGACTCATTGTCGCATTCAACCATCCACCCTTTAGACTCCTGAAATAAAAAAGGGAAAAAAACACTTAATAAAACATTGGGTATCGTATTGGACCTAATGGAATTTTTATTGAAAGACATTATAATGTTACTACCGCTGGAGCGTATTAAAGGTTATAAAGTACTCTACTATAACCTGTTTGCAAATGCAGTATAAGGGAGCTTCAGTATCAGCTTTTCCGCTTTTTTGCTTCAATCCTTCACCTGCCGGTTGGTTTGCCTTTTTATTCAGATTCTCCTCGCTAGTTGACGGCTTCTTGTATGTCCGATAGTTAATCACGTAATTCGGTGGATTTTTGAGCTTACAGGTTCTCACATGTGCGCTCATGGTGCTGCTTTGACTGCCTCCTTCGGTTCTCAAACAGTCAAGGAACGTACTTGACTGAGATTTCGGGCATGATTTCAAGCTGCCAGGTGAACTAATCGAATTACCATCTGTCTCCGAGCCAGGCACATCAACAATGTTACCTGCAGGAGTGATATTTTTTATTGGAGTCCCCCTCTGGCCCGTTCCAAGTCTCTCCGGATTGATGGATGGCTTCTTCATCATTTTTGCTTTATTGTTGGCCGCGTTGATTTTACATGCATTTGATTTGTTGTTGGGATCATGTTTCGATGTTTCGTCCGCTGCATTTTAAATGTAAAATGCATCAATCCAGTAATAAGTCAACTCCAGACAGCATGAAACATAGAGGTAACTGCTTACCCAAATTGTTATAATCAATCCTCAACATTTCAAGTTTCTCAAGAACAATCTCCTCAATAGCCTCGCTGGCTTTGATACCATCATCGCCGATTTCAGAGGAAGCTATAAGTAGTCGTTCCAAATTCGCAAGTGCTGATTGCTTCTCCTTTCTCAGGTTGCTTGGAATTAAATCATCCTTGTCGTCTTCACCAAGTAAGCAAGCCATTTCCGCTGAGAGTCGTTTCAACAAATCTGAAGGTAAAGAAAGGCCAGTTAAAGTTTTCCCCGTGAAAGTAAGTCACTACATTGACTGATGGAACATCAATAAATCTCATGAGATAAAATAATTAAAACCAACTCAGCTGACGTGAGTGACCATCGAGGATTCTGGTATTTTGTTGGGAGATACATTGTAACTGCTGGGCAGCCTCGATGAAGTCTTCGACGTATATCGCCTGGTAGATACCTTTCGCCTCTGAGGCTGAGGATAAGAGAAGTAAAAATCCGGGTGAATTAAGCAAAACTCTGCTTCAAAATTCTATTTCATCATCAAACCAAAAACTGAATTCAATTAAGTAAAATACCATTGATTTTCAATTCCTTGTAATAATCATCATCGTCGCCAGTAACAGTGCCTTCAGATGACGAAGAGTAACAATCGTCCTCGCTTTTTCGCTTGTTTCCTGTCTCTATTTCCTTTTCGCGTTTGCTTGATACTGAGATCATTTTCACGGCTTTCCAGTTCTTAGTTTTGAGTTGCACCTTCTTCTTGAAAGTCTTCAAGAGATTTGGCCTCAGCAAATTACCACCACTCTTCACGATCGGACCAGTATTCAGAGCAGGACCCATGCTGAAATCCTTCTTCAAACAAAATTACTTTTATCCCAATACTTCGATTTATTTAACTGTTGACGGTATGGCAGCAGCTATAAACTGTTTACGCTTTTGTCGCCTCACGAAGAAGTAAAATTAAGATAAATTAACACATAAAAAGCGAACTGCATTGACAAATGTCACACGGGTTGAGTTGGAAACTGGTTTGAAATTTTGCGGGTTGAGTTGAAATTTAGAGTTCTAATTTACGATAATGTTAATTGGCCGAGTTGAAAATTGAGTTGAAATTCTACCGGGTTGAGTTGAAATTCCGGGTATTATTGTCGCACACAATAGAGTTAAAACTAACTAATAAGACAAAAGCAACAAGTGTAGTTGGAATAGTGAATAGTAGTTAAAGTAATTTACTAATTTATCTTTACCTTTCTGATAAAGAAATTACCTACAAAAAACGTTGTAGTAATAAACAAGATTGATTGATTCGACTTGCAGCAAACGGAAGAAATTAATTGCAGTCGCAAAATATTAATTCGTTTTATTGCAATCCGAAGCAAGCAGCATAATAACAGCAGCGTGTGGTGTGTTTGCGTCGGTTGGAATGGAATTTGGAAATCAAATGCACAAAAAATGCAGCTGCAGAAAAGTTCATCAGTTTAGAAGAAGTAACAAAAAACCCTTGCAGCCAAAAATGTGAACAAGGAATGGGTAGAGAAGAATTGGTTTTGTCGTTTTGTTCCATTTAATATTCCATTATCTAATTACAATGTAAAAAAGTCTACAGCAGACGTCAGCTTCCTAAAAGCATTTTTTGAGTGTGCGCTGCGTGCTAACTTATGCACCGCACACTCAAAAATGCCTTTAGGAAGCTGACGGCTCCTGTAGATTCAATTCCACGTCTTCGGTGGCATATGTATACCACACCACACAGAATAGCGGTGTTTAACAACTTCAATTGAAGCGCATTTATGTTAATTTTAATGAATTATTGTTAACTAGTAACTGACTCTCGTAAGTATGCATGCATGCGTTTAGTGGATTTCGTGGAAAATAAAACGGTTTCTCGTTAGAATGGAAATAATGTAGTTTCATTCATAAATGCATGTAAATTTTATGTGTTCAGTAGGAACACATAAAAGTGACTTTTATGCAAAGTCACTTCCACTTTTACATATCTCCTGCTTTGCAAGGCACACAACTGTAAGAAAAATCATTCTTTGGTCCAGAACCTATGAAGTCAATGTAATAGCGAAGGACGTTCGTGATTTTTCTGAGGTGAACAGGAGCAGAACCATAAAAATTATGTCTGAGCCTCGGCGGATTGTATTGACTGCTGTGGTATATAAGATACGATGTAGGTTATATGGTTTTATGGTTTTTGGCATGCTTATTTGTCGCCTTACTGTGCACAATTCAGATTTACCATGAAAAGCTAAAAAGTTTATACTTTTCGATCCTTCTGACTAGTATTATTGACTTCAAGATGTAGAGGTTTTAATCTTCAATATTTCATAAAATAGAATCATAAAAGCTTGCTACCCATTGTATCATATGTTCACATTCTTTTAATTTTATTTACATATGTACTTCTGCACATGCGTGTCCGCGCAGATAAGCCAATGTTGCCGCAACTCAAACCTACAAAACTATATGAGAGAATTAAAAATTCCCCTTTTCAAAATTTTAGAAATTATCACTGAATATCTCAGTCTGGTAGGCCCGTTCTACTGCAAAATATGTAGAAACCAATAAGTTCCGGACCAATCAGTTAAAGAAGTCCAATGCTCCAGTCTCACTGGCAAAACGACGAATTCTCAGTGTGCCCCATAAACTGCTTGTGCAATTATTTAAGTTGACGAGATTCATCTGACACGCACTCAAAGTCTGAACGATATTACCTCAATTTTTTAGGTAGATTTGAGGTAAATAAAGTGAGTGAAATCCAGTCTGAAATAGTCTAGAATATAAGTCAGACCCTCGACAGTTCAAGGGAATTCATGCGGATAATTTTTGATACTGTATTTTAATCTTATTTTTGAGCAACCCAGGATTTCGAACACAAAAATATGATTTATTATGTGGGCATAATAAAAAAAATAAAAATAAATTGTTATTTTTGGGTTTTAATAAATGCTGACATATTTCCAGAGTCATTTCTTCAAAAATGTTGTAACTGAATACAAATAAACAAGTGATTAATTATTTTAACAATAATATGAATTTTACTCCATCCTCCAAGATCTACTCGGGTAATAGATGAGGTAGTAAATGTGAACTCCATTTTGCCAATTTAGCATTTATACGTTATAAAAGGATGGGAGACATTTTTTTTACAAAAGTTCCTAATTAGAGTCACACACATACAATTACAAGACAACTTCCCTACAAATTACATAACAGAGTAGAATGCATGATTAGTGAATGTACGTTACGTGTAGTGTATACATAAAGTAGGTAATAATGAAGATGAGATTCACAAAGTTGACAACTGACAACTCAGTCAGGAAGATGAATGAGAGAAAACGAACTACGTCATTACAATTTCTAAACGGTACAAGTAGTCGAAAAGTTTCTGCCACACGCATACATTTTGTTGATCTTGGCCGCATCACAACTTGTCATTCCTCCTCTCCCGTCGCCCGCCCCCAAATCGCAAATGTCAAATGAGTTGTCCACTGGATAAATCGTAGGTTCACATCTATTCCTGTAATTCGTATAATTCACATTAATGTTGAGCTTGATTCCAAAAACTGTAAACCTAATTTAATTTACTTGATCTTGATGAAAATCATAGAAAATGTTAGGTAAGGTTACCGTGCAAATAAGAAAGCACTATAATGCATAATACTCCGGAGGTCATAAGGGCCTGCCCCAGATCCAAATCCGGGTTCCTTTTCAAACTGTCGTTCTTTGCCTGAAAGCGAGCATTTCATATAATTCTTCACATTACCACCAAGTAAAAGTTTATTGTTTTAAACTTCTATTACATCTTAATATGAAAGTGGAATTACCTCGTATAACATTATCAAAGTCAATCTGAACAAAATTATCCCGATCATCCCTCGCCTGCTCGTGCTCAAAACCAACGGTGTGGAGGAGTTCATGAACAACAGTAAATTTCGAGAAGCAACCCCTCGATAAATTCAAGTTTTGCACGCCTCCAATCATACCTACGTACGATGAGCAACCTATGCCACTTCCTTGAATATTCACATAATTTCGCTCACGTTCCCTTTCCACAAATCGGATACAGGTCTTCGCTTCGATTTCATCCATTGCATCAAAAATAACGTCTTGCCTGCAAGTGTCTTTTTTAGCCAAACAAGTAACTCATAAATTATTCAAGGGAATCTTATGGTTGGAAGTAATTTTTTTGGTAGAATATATTTTACTCAAAGTGGTGTCCATCTCATATGGTATTACCCCACGTGGCCACCGCCTTCTTACTATGAAATTTCCAGGTCGGAGGAGAACCCCCGGAGGAGTTCCAGGCTCCACTTCCACCACATCTCCTCCAAGGTAAGGACCTCTTTCCACAACCCGATCCCACCTCTTCAGTACCAGTTCTAGAATTTAACATTTGAATTTATAAGTATCTGCGTATTTTGGATTTATTTATATTTATCTGTTTACGAATTTTTATATAAATAAATAAAAGGACCTTGCTCAAGAGCAGATCCTGGTGAAGTTGCATTTTGCCCCGAAGGCAACTGAGGGCGTCGATTTCTCCGATTTTCTCTTCTCGCGGTTAACGGTTGCCGTTGCCTCGTGGTATCCTGGTCTCTTTCTCTTTCAGCTTGTCTTTCTCGCTGCTGTTGTAGACCACTTGTAAGAAGCTCACTTGAAGCCTTGGACAACACAAAATGTGGAATCGGGACGGCATGAAAAATCAACGGTCTATTACTTTTACTATCCTGGGGTTCTCTATCTTCAACGTCATTTCCGTCGTAATAATCCTCATCATAATTGTAGTCAGCAGCCTCACTATCACTTTCAGTTTGACGAGCACCGGTTGGACAATAATCGATATCGGGAATGTACTTACAAACACCTGGGCAGTTCAGACCTTGCCGTTCTCCAGGTTTGCCAATGTCCTTCGTGACCTGCCGCAGTTTTCCTTTCCGGTAGTGATATCTCTTTTGTTCCAGGTTTGCCTTTCGTAGTTCTGTTGTGGCGTTGATTTGGCGTAATAGATTATTCTGAACATTTCCTATAGCCGGTTGGGTCTGGCGTAGTGCGTCATTGTCAGGTCGTCTTGATCTGAGCTGCTGGTTTTCACGGAATGAACTGCTGATTTTCTCTGGAGTAGGCCGAAGTGCTCCATTATTTTTTGGTGTTAAGGGCTGCTTTTGACCCAAATTATTCTGATTTCGGGATGGAGAAGAAACAGGTCTTCTGTTTTCTCTGATGATGTCACTAAATCGAAAAGGAAGCTTGCTGAAATCGTTGTGTTCGTCAAAGTAAACTAACTTTCCTGGGATTACAGCGCTGATTTGGAGTGGAATGCCACCTGATTACCAAAATTGATTAAATTAAATTCTGATTTTTATAATGCAAGGGACGTGTATCTTTATTGAAAACTGACAAGGAACTTACTGGAAATGTCTGCATCACTAAAAACTCCATTTGTATGAAATAAAATGGAGCTAAGTATAACTACAGCCAACATCTCCGGTGAGTAAATGACTTTTACATGCAACTTTTTAATTGTCGCACTCACAATGATATGGTCTTTGCAACACTCCCGCACTGCATGAAGATCTCACTAACAATGGCAATTTTTTCGCAAGTTTGTGAAAGATGCCGTAAAAATAATAATAATATTATGTGTCTACGTGTCACCTCACACTGACACTGAAGTTGTGTCCCACACTATGCAACTTTCGTTGATTCAATATCATGTTACGTCACAAAAGTTATTTGTCGAAAGGTTTCTATTACTTGACTGGTCAGACAATTTCGAGCGTGCACAAAGGTTAATTCATGTTCATCTTCACGCATTTCTTTCCCTGAAGAAACCTTTAAGTTTCATTGAATCATCATTTGCTGCGTGCAGCTTATATGATTTGGCTGCAACAAGAAGGATGGTCAAAAATTAACATAAATAAATGGTCCCCATTCGCATACGTGCAAAATCACATCTTTTCGTTCTTTTCTTTACTTTATTTCCTGCCTCACCTATTGTGAATTACTTGAAAATAATAATAATAATAATCGTATAGCTAAACGTTATACGTAATATAAATTACTGTTACAATAGTTTTTATGGCGAGTTTTCACACAAAAATTGAATTCAGAAGGAAGACGTGTGGCATTTTGAAAAATCACAAGCTGTAAATCAAAAGTCTTGCTTGGTTCGAAAACAGGTTGCACAATACAGATAAAAGTGCATGTTTGCTGCTGAAAAAGACTCTCACTTTATTTGAATTTGAAAGGTTGTCTAACGGCTTATATGCATAGTAGTAACATCAATGAATAGTGACGGGGACAGTTAAATAGTAAAACCATACATCTGCATGACTACCTACATTGGGTAAAATAACTAATAGGAAACAAAATAATGCAGAGAGGTGCTCAGTTCTAGTTACAATTTTCAATTCATAATATTATATTTAGGAATTTGCAGTCTACAGTTCAAAATAGTTTGCTTTCAATAATTTTGGTCTAAGTTTGAGTTGCGGGAGGCAGGGAAGGTGGGTGAATGAATAAATTCACGTTACAATTGGAAAACACCTTGCAGAGCTCTTTTAAAAGCGAAGAAAAATCTGGTGAGGATTGTGAGGAAGACGGAGTTTCATTTTGCCCCGAATTATAACAACTATAAATATTGCATGCAAAAATATTTTGTCATCTTATTTTCTCTTCAGCAAATCAACAATAATGTTTGCTTGTGAGGTTAGTTAGGTAGATTATTTTCAAATTTATTAAATTCTGCAAGCCAGAGGACTAAAATATATATGAATATGGAATATGGACACAAAAAATCAAATGGAGACCTCCTAAATGATCCTTAATTGTTTGATCATTGTCATTATTGAGCATCAGATCATGAATGAATTTGGGTAAGCAAGTGAAATCAACAAAGAAATCGTGGAATTGATGATGATATGATGATCGACTGTGCAAATGGGATAGCCAGCTCTGTGTTGTGCTTAGTGGGGAGTCTTACTTTACTATGCTACACATGCTGACTTTTTAGGAGACCCATTTATCTGTGTTTATATGCGAAGCACGATCTTCTTCTCAATTACCAGCTAAACCGTCAGCTGTAATTCAAAGGAGCAAATAGAATAGGTAGTTGTTTTTTTGCGATGATATAAGCTTATCTCATCGCATCGTTACTTTAATTTTTACGTCTCTTCTGCTAAAGTTGCTTACATGAAAAAATGACAAGCCAATTAGAATTAGCCACTAAAAAATGTGCTAGCAGTCAGCAGTGTGAGACACTGATTTTTAAAATACACACACAAATTACTGCTCCCCGTTCCCTGCTGGTGTCGCCGGTGCTATTTTAGCTATATTTTTATAAAAAGTTTTGACGTTCACTTTGTGAAAACTGTCATTTTGATGACACTTGTTAGATTGGATCTTTTATGGGCGATGTGTCTCAATTTTTTGTGTCAGTCTAACAAAAGTTAGTAGTTGTCAAAAACTTGTGCCTGATTGCCTGAATCAACCATTTCTAAAATTTTAAATTTATGATTTTTTATCATGGGTGATAAAAGTGATAGGTGATAAATAAGTGATAGGGAATATTATATGCAATTTTAATTTTAGAAACTTCCTTTTTACTGTCCCTCTAATATTAGTAAAGAATCAGGAAATAGTCATAAATAAGTTGTTTTTTCAGTTAGAGTTTGACAAGTTGTTTGTTCGTCATTGTGTTTCCTTTGCATAAAATAAAGTTTAAAAAAATCAAAAGACTTTTTAAAAATTGTTATACTGGACTTGAAAGTTGACAGTAGTAAAATTTTCAAGATGAGACGAAAGAGGACATCATCGATAGGCTCCCGCTGTTTACTTTGCTTCAGTACTTTGCCCAGGAAAAATGATGACACATCCGGGGTTCTTCTTAATTCCTCTGTGGTTGGAGCCGTGAACTGTTCCTTGCTGCAGAGGCAACTTCAACATATTTTCATTTTAACCAAATTATTGGACATGACACCTGCATGGTGTGAACAAACTTTGATTCGCACCTCAGCGTTGTTGTCCGATGAAGATCTCATGAAACATGAAAATGTCACCACGGAAGAGCCCATAAAAGAAAATAATTCAAGAGAGGGTCACCCTGAATCATGGTTTCAAGTTTGTGAAAGTTGTATGAACTCATCTGTAAATGAAGCATGGCAGATTTACCAGAAAATTCTGGGATTTCAGACAAGACTGACTGCCATCAAAAATGAAATCAAGGAAGGGATGCGACGGGGATTTAGGAAACATTGGAGGAGCTTCGGAAACGGGGTTGAAATTGAGATTAGAAATACTGTCTTTCCAGGTACAGGTATTTCTACGCAAATTTGGAAAATACAGAACATTTTCTGTATAACCAAGTATAATTAATTGTTGTAAATTTAAGTTAATTAGCTGACTCTAGTTTTTCTTTTGTGCTCTTGTTTGTAGATTTAATCTTTGGTAACCTCGGGATGATCATCTTTCACGTGTTCTACCACAATTTTCCACATCCTAGATGTAAAGTCGCATTTGGGACAGTTAAACTTTCGTCTTCGGGGTGTCTTGGAATTTCCATGTCGGACCTCATAATGTGCATCAAGCTCGAGTTGGTCCTTTGCTGGGTATGAGCATTCAAGGCAGATACAGAAAAGACTGGGCTTCAGTTTGCTTTGCTCGTGCAGCTCGGTGTGTGCTTGCAACAGTTCGGAACTTTTGAACTTGGATTGACACTCTGGACATATTTCCCATTGTGCTTTTTTGGGTGAAGCTAATTTAGAAGTAGATCGCTTGCTTTTTGTGCCACGTGGCCGACCTAGTCGTTTCATCTTACTTCCTGTGCGAGGTCGTCTTCCAGCCCGCCGCCGAGAATATTTCGTCAACCACAATGACGATGAGTCCTCCACTTCCGAGAAATTGTCACTTGACAGAGGGTCAT